>RJWM01034845.1:0-19400 GCA_004363535.1 Dasyprocta punctata | reverse complement strand
AGGGAAAAGGAAAAAGACATAAATCTGTATATATGCATATGTAAGATAGCTAAAATGACTACACTGCTGAATGTATTAGTTATTGAGAAAGAACAGTTAATGCTCTTATGGTTAGACCAATTTTACATGTCTATATCTGTTAATGAAAGCAACCATGTTGAAGGTAGCGATACACAATATTGCAACCATTGTCCAGTTCCTATCATCTTGTTTTGTAAACATATTATGTTACTGTTGTGGATTTGCTGTTGTCGTTTTTTCGTCTCTTGTTTTTTGTTTTTATTTTCTGTGTTTTTTCTCTTAAATAAAAAAATAAAGGATTATTATTTGCAATATGAAAATAATTCCTATTAAGCATACAGAAAATGACAAAATAATAGAAAAACAATAACATCTGAAGCAGATTCTTTGAAAAATAGCAAATCTTAAATGTCAGTAGCTATATCTGAATATCATAAACTCTTCAATAATCAGAAAATCTAAACTTTAAGTTATAATAAGGTGGTACTATGCACACTCATTAGATTGGAAATATTAAATGACAGTATAAATTAAAGTCAAATAATTTATTTATGAGAAATGCACTGATGTTGGAAGTATAAATTCACTAAAAAATTGTCACATACATTGTCATTATCATGTGGTTAAGAATAGATTTTCTCTGTGAGTTATTCCATTCCTGAAACTTTCCTGTCATCATACATTCCACTTTCTAGAGAAATGTGTTATCTTATGTCTCAAAATAAATATACTAAAATACTGTCAAACAAATGCAAATATAAGTGTTATATTTTGGCAGAGAAGCACAGAATGTATTAATACAAAATACAAATGTTACAGCTGGGGATATAGCTCAGCATCACAGGTGCCTGCCTGGCAAGCACAGGGTGCTGAGTCTGATTCCCGGTACAAAAAAAAAAATGCTGTTATTATTTGTATCAAGGAAATTTCTGAGATGCAAGGCAGAAAGGAAATTCTGTCTGTCTAGCAACATCTTATTCCCTGGCCTGTATAATAGTAATATTCATGTTTGCTATGTAATTATTCATTAAATATATATATGTATTATTCATTTTTTAATACAACCTCACCAAACAAAACCACTTCTGTGTGGGTTGTACCTAAGAATCTAAATATACAAGAACATTGCTACAAAAAAGTCTTTGTCTACACTGCACTGCTGCCCAGTAGCAACAGCTCAGGTAGAAAAATGTCTGCCTTTTCTCATTTTTAACTTTCAAATAATACATAAGTACACTGAGCTTGTGGAATCTTTTTTGCATCAAAACCTAGAGCTGAAAGAAGATCTAGCAATTTTAAATCAATTTTTTGTTTCTTCTGTTTAAAAGGCACACTTGAAAGTAGAACAACTAGATACAGAATGTAGATCCACTTATGCCACTGTAAGAGTAATATATTAATCAATTTTAAACCAATTTAACCTATTCAAATTTCTTTGGTTTTTAAAAATTTTAATCATCATTGACATTAGCAAACTAACCATTTACCCTTGCTAATAAACAATATGTATGTATTCACCAGATATACTAAATTTGGCAATAGATTTTGTTTCAGAATTGATATCAATAGAATGGCATTTCAATATTATATTTTTTTCAGTACTTGCCATTAAACCCAAGGTTTAACACCTTGAGGAAACAAACTACAGTGTTAAAGTGTACTGCTTTTCTCTTATTTCTCTCCTGAAAAACTATTCATCACATCTTTCAACATAAACTATATGTACTGCCCTTCCTCTGCATCAATCTGGTAATAGTTTAGGTGAATAGTGGAGTGTTTCTTGGCTGATTCCTATTTCATTTTTGATGGAAGTTCAGGTATATGTTATGCCACAGTAGAATAATCTCAGAAGAGCCCACAAATATGTGTATTCTCAAGTACATAGACTTCAATGTTTGGAAGAGCATGAATGTGTCTGTTACTAAAATAAAATTATATGTACAAAACAATGGAGAATAGCAAATAGCACTGATGATTTTTTCTTTTTTTCCATATAAATTTTATAGAGATATTATCTTTGTTGTGTAATTTTCCTGGTTCTTCCTAACATTCCTTATTTTCCAAAGTGATCTTGGTTTCTTTCACCTGTGCTCTCTATTAAAATTCTTGGTCTTCTGTCAATCAGATCTACTCATCTTGCTTTTCAGTTAGCTAGGTATATTGGTAGGCTTGCTGTAGGGAGAGATTAGAATTTCTGAATATCATAATTAAATCATTCTTTGCATTGTATTTGTTTAAATATCTATAACCAAACTTATTTTGCAAATATGAATGGTTTTGAGGTTGTGAAATAGTAATCTCTCCTCTTTCCCTCCTTCTCTCTCTCTCTCTCTCTCTCTCTCTCTCTCTCTCTCTCTTGCTCCTCAACTTAACTAAAAATTTTCCTTGAGGGAGGAGTGGGTCAAGGAGAGAAATAAGTTAAAGGAGGAAGTAATTCTCATTTTAACACATAAAATTACAGAGATAGAAAGGGACAATGTGGCACTTTTCTTTAGGAGATGATGCCATAATATTGTAGCATTCTAATGACGGTCGTGGAATTTTCACATTATATGTGCCTAAGATAGAGGTAATATGCCTTCGTAGTAATAATATCCAACTTCTTCTGTGTTTTACATTCTGAAAACTGAAACCACAGTAGTTCTGGAACTACCAGATATAAAAAAATCATGAATACTTCTCTGAAATTTAAAGCCAGTTTATTGACCAGAAGTACAATTTAAAAACTGTTGAAAGAAATCAAGTTCATAATCTTTAATATTTAGCCATTCAGCCCATTACTATTAATTTGCATAGATGAATTTTTAAAACTTCACGATGCTACATTTTCGATATAAATTACATATTCCATTAAAATAAAATGATGGATCAAAATACTCTCATGTCCTACCATGTCTTTCAACAAAATAATTTGCATAGCCACAATACCATTTTTATGGTCAGATATGTGTCTGTTATTAAATATACTATTGAAGGACCAAATCAGCGATACATTTTTTCTTTATTAGTACATGTTTGTAGTACACAATATTTATCCTCCTTATGTGGAACTGGTGCATGTACAGAACACATCTTCATTTCTTTTTTCTTTCCATTTCTCTCGTCTGCCTCCCCTCTTCTATCTCTTGGTCCACTTCCCTTTCTAGAGAGATGTATCCCTCTACTTTCTATTATCTATCTTTTATTTTTCTCTTCATCCATAATTTGATTTTCTCATGTAAGACAAATCATGAAACATTTAAGCATGTGCGTCTGACTTATTTCATTTAACAGTATGATCTCAAAATACATCAATCTATTATTGTATGTACTTTAGTTAAGAAATTCCAATATGAATAATTAATTTGAATTTGAATAAATATTAAGTATTTTTGAACTATTATTATTAATACATATATTCAAGCCAACACCTCTAAAATCTTCACAATGCTCTTTCATAAGCACCTTCTCTGTTTGATTATGAAGCTAAGCACTTAAGAAAACAGAAAAAATTATACTTCTATGACTACAGGCTGTTCATTGATGATAGGAATGAAACCCTGGTCTTGTTCCTTTGATGCCAGTGGACTCTGTTAATATGAGGTAGATTTCCTCTGTGACCTTAGCATTGGAAGGATTTCTAATTCATCGTCATCTTTGACTCTACACGTAAACACACACACAAACACACACACACACACACACACACACACACACACACATGCACACACACCTCAAAACAAAAGCCATGTCTTGTTTCATCCACTGGCAGTACTTTCCCTGGGCTACTGTTGCATCACACTGAGTTCACTTTTGAGCTCACTGAAGGGGACAGCAAACTGAAGGGTTCGTTTTTGCAATGCATCTTAACCAGAAACTTTAATGGTGCTTTCTTCTCTGTTTAATTTGCTGTTAATCTTCTTCAGGAATTTTAGTTTTCAACAGTGTTATTTTCACTATTAGACCTTCACCCTGATCCTTTTGCATATCTTATATATTTGTACTTAACTTTTGGAACATGTAGGGTACACTTATAACATTTGTTTTAATTTACCAGTCTAGTAAAATCTATGTCAGTTCTGAGTCTATTTTGAGCGTGTGATTGTCTCACTAATGTTCATATATTTTTGTTTCTCTGTATAACTGCAATCTTTCATTATTTGTCATACATAATTAATTTTATCTTGAGGTGGTACTGAATATTTTTTAAATTCATGAAAATATTGCTGAATTTTGACAGAGGATATATCTAAATTCCTGGAAAGAATTTATTCTTTTGGAAATTTGTCTTTAGGATTTTATTTGCTCTCAAAAAGACCATCAGGTACGTGTTTTAATATGTAATTTCTAAATGATAAAAAAATAATTTTGAGAGACTATGTAAAATCAAATACCTGGATGCAGTAAAATTTTAAATATTACCATTAAAGAATTTGAATTTGCATTCCTCTAATTCTAAAGAAAATATGTTGCAACTCTTCCTCTTTCCCACTCTTAAAAATTAACTCATTTACAAGGTGAAAAGCTCTTCAAAAATATCTTAAATGTAAATTTGACTATGTGTTAAACAACAACTTAGTAGTTTCCTTATTTCTGACTTGGTAACAACTTACTGTGCTAATCCAGTCTTTCCACTTAACAATAACTGTGTATTGTTGTAAGGTGTGAAGAATGTAGGGCTATAAGTTACATTGAAAATAAAAATATCCATGCTAGCATTGTGCAATATAAAAGTATTCTACTTTGCCAAGAATAGTTGAAAGTATTCTAAAATATTTATTTGCAATAATGTCTTAAATATTTTCCATTAGAAATGAATAAAGCCAACCATGGACTGTATCACTGATACAGAAGAAATGTGATTTGAGATTTTAGCTTCAGAGATGACATTAATTTCCATGTTTACATTTCATATAATTTAACTTTGAATAAATGCTTTCACGTCCTTTTATATAACTAGAAGTATCCCTGTCTTGAATTCAAACTAGTAACAATAGAAAACAAAGTCTTATATTACTAAAATCAGAAAATATAAAAACACAATGACTCACCCACCTGTACTACATGCACGTTTACATATATTTGCACACAAATATGTATATATTATATATAAATATATAGATATTTATACATATATAATTTTTACCTACATGGTATTTATTCTGAAATAAATTATACTGAATAGTTCTTATTCCCTGTTTTGGTCTTCCATTATATGAGCCCATATGGAAGTTATGAAAATACTTACTTAATGAATCAGGAACTCACATTTTGGACATTGAAAGTGACAAAAATTTGACTTATGAAGATCACTTAGACACTCTGGGGAAGTGCCCTGGACAGCTGCATGGGTCCCAGAGTTTCTGAACTCCACTGAGTCAAGTGCAGGGCCCTGGCAGCACACTCTGGGGATGCATCCTGGCAAGTTGCATGGGTCCTGGATGTTCTGAATTCCACACAACCAGGCACAAGGACCTGTTGTCACACTCTGGGGATGCATCCTGGATAGCCTCCTGGGTCTCAGAGGTTCTGAACACCACCCAGCCAGGTGCAAGGCCCTGGCAACATACTCTGAAGGTGTGTCCCTGCTAGCTGCATGAAGGATCTGCCCAACCCAGCATCCCAGCACAATTCATTGGAGGAATGCTCAGCCAGAATCTCAAGTCACAGAGGTACCAAGCCCTGCCCACACCAGAGCCCCAGAGCCATTCATCAGGGAGCAACAAGCCTAGCTAACAGATCTAGAAGATTTTGAACTCTGTCCATCACAGTGCAAGGCTCCAGCACAATAATTTGGGGGTGCACTCCAGCTAGCCAACTGGATATCAGAGGACCAAAGCTCCACCCAGCCCAGCATCCTAGTGCAATCCATCAGGAGGTCGCCTGGTCACCTGCAGTCTCAGTCCTGCAGCCCACCAAGAAAAATCCCAGGAGACACTTAAATTGAATAAATTGGGAATCGCAGAACTGAACTTTTGGAAGTGATAGCAACTGAAGTAAAGAAACAACTCCATGAAGCTATAGAGGAAATGAAATCAGAAATAATTTCCCAGGTAAAAAAAGAAATGAACATTATGAAAGAAATGTTGAGTTTATCTAAAGAAGATCTACATAAAAATAGAGGAACATAGGAAAATAATGGAAACATTGAATGAACAATATAAGGCAGAATTAGAATGCATGAAACAGATTTAAAGGGATATTCAGGAAATTAAAATTTCCATTGAAAGCTGGCAAAACCGCTTGAATGAAGATGAAAATAGACCCTCAGACCTTGAAGACAGGAAGGAAGCTTGTGGTCATGAAAGAAAAGATATGTTAAAAATAACAAGTAAGCAGGAAACAATGATTTAACAGCTGCAAGATGATGCAAAGAGAAACAATATAATTATGATAGGGATCAATAAAACTCAGGGGTCAACACAAATGACATAAGAAGACTATTTACAGAAATGATAGCAGAAAATTTTCCAAGCATGGGAAAAGAATATGATATACAGAAAAGTGAGGATACAGGACCCCAATTATCCATAACCAAAATAAATCATCACCCAGACATATAATAATTAGGATTCCAGAAATTCAGCACAAGAACAGAATACTAAAACTGACAGAGAAAAGAAACAGATCACCTATGAAGGAATATGTATCAAATCATGACAGAATTGTCAACACAAACCTTCAAGTCAAGAAGAGCTTCGAGTGAAGTATTTCAAGTCCTAAAAGAAAACAAACTCCAAACCAGAATGATATACCCTGAAAACTATTTTTCGAAAATTGAAGCAGAAATAAGATGCTTCCATGACAAAGAAAAACTGAAGAATTCATGACCACCAAAACAGAGAGTACTGAAAGATGCTCTAGAAGGAGATAAAAATGATGACAATCTCAAGAACAACATTAGAAAGAAAGCACTAAGCAGGGCAAACAATTAAACAGAGAGGGAAAAATAGAGACTCAACAACAGAAATGTAACACAGTGAAGATAAGTCAGTATATATCAGTTATATCCATCATTGTAAATGTCCTCAATTCACCAATCAGATGAAACAGACTGGCAAAGCAGATTAAGAAACAAATCCAAAAATATGCTGCCAACAAGAAGCACATTTAACTCAAAAAGAAATTCATAGACTAACAGTCAAAGAATGGAAAACAATACTCCATGAGAAATTCAGAAGTAGCTATTCTTTTTGCAGACAATGTGAGCTTTAAAACAAGAATGAGCAAAAGCAGTAAAGAAAGTCACTACATACTTATGAGGGGAAAACCTCAAGAGGAAGAGTGTACAACCGTAAATACATATGCATCAAATTTGTGTGCACACATCTATGTAAGACAAATCATAATAGACATGAAAAATCAAATGGGCAATAATACAGCTTAAATGGGGGATCTTAACACCACATTATGACAGACAGATTAACCAAACAAAAAATCAGTGAAGAAATCACAGAACTGAATCAAACTTGTAAACAAATCGACCTAAGTAGATGTGTAAACAGTATCCCACCCAACAATATCAGAATACACATTCTTCTCAGCTGCACATGTGTCATTCTCGAAAGTAGGCCATATACAAACACACAGAACAGAATGCTGAGTTGAAATAATCCCATGCATATTATCTGACCATAGTGCAATAAAATTGGAAATTAGTGACAAAAATCCCACAAGAACCCCATAAAAACATGGAAATTAAATAGCACTCTCGTAAAGAACCAATGGGCCAGGAAAAAACTAAAGAAGAAATGAAACAATATCTACAATTGAATGAAAATGCAAATACAAATTAAGAGAATCCGTGGGATGCAATGAATGCAGTCCTCAGATGGAAACACATCGCGATGAATTTCCACATCAGGAAAACAGGATGAACACAAATAAATAACCTGATACTGCACATCAAACATCTAGAAAAAGAAGATCAACTAAAGCCCAAAGCCAAAACAAGGGAGGAAGTTATAAGTATCAGAGCAGAAATTAACACAGTTGGGACTAAGAAAACAATACAAAGAATTAACAAATCAAAAAGTTGGCTTTTTGGAAGAACTAATAAAATTGATACGTTCATAGCCAACTATAGTTAAAAAAGGAAAGAAAACAGTCAACCTCATGCAATAAGGAATTAAAAATGTGAAATCAATATAGGTCCTGTAGAAATACAGAAGATCATCATTACCTATCTTGAAAACCTTTACTCTCATAGGTTCAATAACACAGAAGAAATGGACAGATTCTTAGAAACATGAATTACCGATGACGGATCAAGAAGATGTAAAACTGCTGAATAACCAAATTTCAGTTAATGTATGGACGATTATAGTTAGAACTTTAGCAACAAAGAAAAGACCAGGTCCTGATGGATTCACAGCCGAATTCTACAGGAAATTCAAGGAAGATTTAATGCCAAAACTCCTTGAACTATTCAATGAAATTGAACGTGAGGTAAATTTCCCTAATTCTCTCCTGGAAGCAAGTATTACCCTAATAACAAAACCAGAGAAAGACTCAACCAAAAAGGAGAATTACAGGCCAATCTTCTTAACAAACATAGATGGAAATATTCTCAATAAAATACTGGAAAATAGAAAGCAGCAAATCTTCAAGACGATTATATACCATGACCAAATGGGATTCACCCCAGGAATGCAGGAATGATGCAACATATGCAAAACAATAAATGTAATACACCATATTAACAGTCAAAGACAAAGAATCACATGATCATCTGAGTAGATGCAGAAAAAACTTTCTACAAAGTGCAACACTCACTCATGATAAAAACCCTACAGAAAATCAGAATGGATGGTCTTTATATCAATCTGATAAAAGCCATATATCATAAACCAACAGCCAACATCTTACTAAATGGACAAAAACTGAAAACTTTCATCCTAAAATCAGGAACAAGACAAGGATGTCCATTATCACTACTCCTATTCAATATAGTTCTGGAACCGTTAGCCAGAACAATTAGACAAGAGAGAGAAATAAAAGGAACAAGGATAGGAAAAGAAGAAGTTAAATTATCATTATTTTCAGATGTTGTGATACTCTGCATAGAAGAGCCCCCAAACTCCATTGAACGACTCCTAGAGGTAATAACCAAATTTAGTAATGTAGCTGGATACAAAGTCAACAATCAAAAATCAATAGCATTCCTGTACACAAACAATAAACTCACTGAGAGAAAAATACTGGAAATCACATCCTTGACATTAATGTCCATAAAATGAAACACTTAAGAATCAATCTAATAAAAGAAGTAAAAGTTCTATACATTGAAAATAACATTCATCTGAAAAAAGAAACCAAAGAGGCATTCAGAAAATGGAAATACATTCCTTGTTCATGGATAGGAAGAACAAGCATTGTGAAAATGGTCAAACTCCAAAAATTGTTATACAGATTTAATACGATTCCAATCAAAATAACATTTGCATACCTCACAGAGCTAAAGAAATCATTCCAAAAATTCATCTGGAAGCAGAAGAGACCTCAAATAGCAAAGACAATTCTGGGCAACAAAGGCAAGGTAAGAGATGTCACAATCCCCAACTTGAAATTATACTACAAAGCTACTGTGAAAAAATCAGCATAGTACTAGAATAAAAACAGACCTGAAGATCAATGGAATAGCTTAAAAGATACAGCCACAACTACCAACACACTCAGCCACCTTATCTTTGGCCAAGGGGACCGTACATGTTCACTGGAAGAAAGCCTCTTTAATAAGTAGTGGTTGAAAAACTGGCTTTCCATATGCCCAAAACTAAAATTAGACCTATGTCTATCATCATGAACTAAACCAAAGTCAAAATGATTCAAAGATATAAATATTAAAACTGAATCACTAAATCTGCTGGAAGACAAAGTAAAAAGAAATCTTGAAGAGATAGGTGCAGGCAGTGAGTTCACGATCAAAATGCAAACTGCATAGGAAATACTTCCCAGAATCAACAACCGGTATCTCATCTCATTAAAATTTTTGCATGTCAAAAGAAGAGAAAACCCACCCAACGGGACAATATCTTAGTCAATTGCCCCTCAGACAAAGAACTTCTATCTAAAGAATTTTTTAAAAAAAGTCAGGTCCCCAAAATTCATAGAACCAATTCAAAAATGGGCATCTGAGATGAATACAGACTTTTCAGCTGAAGAAATACAAATGGCAAATAAATACATGAAAAAATGTTCAGCATCATTGGTCGTTATAGAAATACAAATTAAAACAACACCTAGATTTCATCTCACTCGAGAAATAATGGCCAACTTCAAGAAATCAACCATTAAAAAATGCTGGATGGTTTGTGGGGAAAAAGGAACTCTTTCCCACCATTAATAGGAGTGCAGACTGGTGCAACCAGTTTCAAAATCAGTATGGAGGCTCCTCAAAAGCCTAGGATTAGAGGTGCCATTTGACCAAGCTATCCTGCTTCCGGGCATTTTCCCAGAAGAATTGAAAACATCATACCACATTGATATATGTGCACTCATGTTTATAGCAGCACAATTTGTGATAACCAAATCTTAGAAACAACTCAAATGTCCTTCAACTGAGGAATGGATCATAAAGATGTGTGTTTTTTTTTTTTGTTTTGTTTTGTTTTTGTTTTTTTACAATAGAGTACTACTCAGCTATAAAGAAAGATTGCATCGAGGCTTTTATAGGTAAATGGATGTGATTTGAGACCACACACACAAGTGAAATAAATCAAACTCACATGTCTAAATACTGTATTGTCTCCCTAGTGTAAGAAGCTAAAAGAGCAAATATGTTTGAAAAATCTACAATAAATATTGTGTAATGTTAAGAAGCTACTCAAAGGGGTAAAGTAACTGGAATAACGTAAAGGAGAAAAGGTAGAATGGAAAAAGAAAAAGACAAAAATTTATCTATCTATCTATACATAAGATAGCTAAGATGACTATATTACTAATTCTATTAATTCTTGGAAAGAACAGTTAATACTCATAATTAGATGAATTTATAATGCCTATATCTGGTAATCTAAGAAATCATTTTGAAGATAAAAGGCAATATAACAATCATTGTTAAATTCCTATCATCTTGCTTTGAAAGTTTATTTTGTTATTGTTTTGGGTTTGTTTTTGTTGTTGTTTGTTTGTCTCTTTGGTTTTTAATTTTTCTTTTGTGTGTCTTTTGTTTCTGCATCTTCTAATTGGTTCCATTGATCTCTGGGTCTGTTTTTTCCCAGCATCATGGTCTTTTCATTATGGTAGCTTTATAGTATAATTTCAAGCCTTTTGACTTGCCTTTTTTGTTCAAAATTGCCTTTGCTATTGTAGGCCTCTTTTGGTCCCAAATGGATTTTAGGATTTTTTTTCTCTAATTCTGTGAGTTGTGCAATTGGAATTTTTATTTGGAATTGCATTAAATCTCTAATAGAGCTTTAAAGGTATGGCCATTTTTACTGTATTGGTTTTTCCTACCCAAGATCAAGGGATATATTTCCATTTTCTGATATTGTCTTCAATCCCCTTTTCCAGATTACTGTAGTCTTCAATATAAAAGATTTTACATCCTTCATTAGATTGATTCCAAGGTACTTCATTTTTTCAGTTGCTATTGTGAAAGATATTGTTTCACTAATTTCTCTCTCAATGAGTTTGCTATTCGTGTACATGAGAGTTATGGATTTTTGATTGCTGACTGTATCCAGCTATGTTGCTGAATTTGTTTTTTAAATGTTTTCAGTTTTTAGTGCAGTTTTTGGGGTCTTTTATGTAGAGTATCATATCATCTGCAAATAATGATAATTTAACTTCTTCCTTTCCTATCTTTATCCCTTTTATTTTTTTCTGTTGTCTAATTTCTCTGCCTAAAGTTTTCTGTACTATGTTGAATAAGAGTGGAGACAGTGTTCATCCTTGTCTTGTTCCTGATTTTAGAGAGAAATCTTTCAGTTTTTGTCCATTTAGTATGATCCTGGCTGTTAGGTTATCACAGATGACTTTTACGAGTCTGAGATAAAGACCATCTGTATAAATTTTCTGTAGGATTTATTTTTTATCATGAATGGGTACTGTTCTCTATCTAAAGCTTTTTATGCATCCATTGAGATGATCATATGACTTTTGCACTTGAATCTGTTAATATGGTGTATTACATTTATTGAGTTACACATGTTGAGCCATCCCTGCATCCTTGGGATGAAACCTACTTGGTCACATTGTATAATCTTGAAGATTTGCTGTACTTTCTTTGCTAGTATCTTATCGAGGATTTCTGCATTTGTGTTAATTAGGGAGACTGACCGGTGGTTCTCTTTTTTGGTTGGATCCTCCTCTCATTTTGGTATCAGGGTAATACTTGCTTTGAGGAGTAAATTTGGGAGTATTGCTTCCTTTTCAATTTCATTAAAGACTTTGAGAATTAGTGGTGTCAGGCCATCTCTAAATTTCTTCTTGAATTCAACAGTGAATCCATCAGGGCCTGGACTTTTCTTTGTTGATAGATTCTTAATTGCATCTTCAATTTCAATAATTAATACTGGTTTATTTAGGATTTTTATATATTTTTGATTCAGCATTGGCAATTTATAGCTATAAAGGAATCTGTCCATTTCTTCTGCATTTTCCATCGTGTTAGAATATAAATTTCCAAAGTAGGTATAGATGATCTTCTGAATTTCTGAAAATTTCATTTTGCCTTCAAACTTTCTATTCCTAACTTCATGGATTTGGGTATTTTCTGTCCTTTTTTGATGAGGTTGGATTAGGGTTTGTCAATTTTCTTTAAATTTTCAAAAGCGAACACTTTAATATTTTGATTCTTTGTAGTTTTTTTAATCTCCAATGCATTAATATCTGCTGTGATTTTGTAATTTCTTTCTTTCTTTACAGTTATGGCTTAGTCTGCACTTGTTTTTCTAGAATTTTGGGGTTTGCCATTAAGTTATTTATTTGCTCTTGCTCTGTCTTCCTGATATGGATGTTTATTTCTGTAAATCTCCTTCTTAGGACTGCTGCCATCGTGACCCATATGTTCAAGTAAGTTGTATTGTCTTTATCATTTAATTGTAGAAACTGACTAATTTCTTCTTTAATTTCATCTGTGACCCATTGGTCATTCAGGAGGATGCTATTTAATTTCAATATGTTTATGAAGTTCTTGTGGTTTCTTTTGCCATTGATTTCCAGTTTCATTGTACTATGGTCTGATAATATGCATGGGATAATTTCAATTCATTTGCATTTACTTAAGTATGTTCTATGAATTAGTATCTGGTCTACTTCGGATAATGTCCCAAATGCAGCTGAGAAGAATGCATATTCTGATGTGTGGTGGAACACTCTGTACTTATCTACTAAGTCCATTTGTTCAAACTTTTGGTTGAATTCTTGTATTTCACTGTTGATTTTTTTTGTCTAGCTGTTGTGTCTTTTTGTGATGGTATCAAGATCCCCTGATACAATTGTATTAGTACTTATTTGATTTTTCATGCCTGTTAATATTTGTTTTATATAGTTTGGTGCACTGGAATTTGTTGCATATATATTTGTCACTGTTTTCTCTCCCTCTTGGAGTGTTCCCCAAGGATGTAGTGTCCTTGTTTATCTCTCTTAATCAGTTTTAGCTTGAAATTCACCTTGTCTTCAAACAGAACAGCTACCTCTGCTTTTTCTGAGTTCCTGTCATATGGGGTGTCATTTTCCATTCTTTGACTTTCAGTCTATGAATTTCTTTTTGAGTTAAATATGTTTCTTCTATTAGCATATCATTGGTTCTTGCTTCTTGATCCATTCTTCAAGTCTGTGTCTTCTGATTGGTGAATGAAGACCATTAACATTGATGATTATCACTGATGTGTATTGACTTATTCTTTTCATGTTATTTTCCTGTTTTTGGACTTCTCTCCCCCTCACCCATTTTGTCTGTTTGCCTTGCCTGGTGGATTCCTTCTATTGGGGTCCATGGAGTTGTAATCCTTGTTATCTCTTTCTCAAATGTCCTTCAAAATGTTTTGTTGTGCTAGTTTGATGGTCATAAGTTTCCTCAGATGTTCTTGGTTATAGAAGTATCTAATTTCTCCATCAGTTTTGAAAGATAGTTTTGTGGGGTACATCAATCTGGATTGAAGTTCGTTTTCCTTAATAACTTGAAATACTTCACTCCAAACTCTTCTTGACTTGAGGGTTTGTGTTGAGAAGTCAGCTGTAATTCTAGTGGACTTTTCTATATAGGTGATTTGTTTCTTTTCCCTTGTTACTTTGCTCGTCCTTTTTGTTTTTTTATTTCATCTTTTAAGATACAATTCTTGTCTTGAATTTCTGGAATCATGACTATGGTATGCCTGGCTGTAGATTTTCTTTTTGAATTGTGGCTTATTGGAGTTCTATATGCCTAACTTATCTGTGTGTCATATTCTTTTTCTCTGCCAGGGATGTTTTCAGCCATGGTATCTGTGAATAGGTTTTTATATCATTTGTGCTACCTCCTGCTTTTTCATTGACTCAAATAAATTTTAAGTTATTCTTCTTTGCCTTATCTAGAAGCTGTTAGATTGATTTGTCATGATCTCTTGCTGTTTTTAAGTAATATTTCTTTTCATGATTGCTAACTGCAAGGCTGTCTTCTATATACAAGATCCTGTCTTCATACGGGCTTAATCTGTTGTAGATACTTTCAATGGAATTTTTATTCTCCTGGATATCTGCTTGAATCTGCCTATGGATTCCATTTCTTTCCTATGCTGAGCATTCAGAGCCTCAAAAATTTCTAAACCTCCTGTATTTTTTTTCTGTATCTGTTCTGGAGTCACTAATCATGGTTTTCATTGTGTACTAAATTTCTTCAGTTATTTGAGAAATTATTTCTGATTTGATTTTTTCTAAGGCCTCATTCAGTTTTTTTGTTACAACTTCAGAGTGACCAGATGGATCACTTTCAGAGTGTCCCATCTCATTTCCCCATGTTTGCCTTTGGTGGACTGAATGTCTGTGGTTGCATCTCATTTAAGTATCTTCTCATTTTCAATTTTATTTTCTGGAGTGATACTTGTAAATTGCCTGTGATGGGTTGCTTTATTGCTAGTATTTACAACCCTTAGAAAATGATTATTTCCTTGAGGTATCATCCAAGTTTAGCTGGTTTTTGGGTTTTGAGTCTGTTGGAAGTTCCTACCTCTTCAGTTTGTTGGAAATGAGAACTTGATGTCTGTTTGGCCCAGTTCCTGGTTCTTTTGCACTGTGGCACAGTATTTTTGTGACCTTTGTCCATCTCAGACTTGGAATGCCAGGAAGAACAGCTGTTTATCACAATTGTCATAACATAGTCTACAAAACCATAAACTGCTCTGACCTTTAATTTTGCACCTTTAACAATGTCAACTAGATTTATGGTTATATAACAAAATCTAAAACAAGCAAGAAAACTGTATGCAGTATACACATCCTTAATATGTCAATTTTGCCCTCAGGGGTTAAAATTTAAAATGGTTTAGGGAGAGAATAGAGAAGTGTAAAAGGAATAGATTAAAAGTAAGGCTAGAGGACAGAGTAGGATCATGATAACTTTGGGAAACTAGTGCAGAAGTGTGGAGGAAAGAGAGAGGAATGAGATTTTTTAAAAGTGCAGAACACAATGACAAGAGGCTTGAAAACAAGTTTGCATTCATATGCCGCGGTCCAGCCGGGCTAGGTCCACAGAGTCCCTGAAGGTGGGCTGAGCGTCGGCGCATGGAGAACAGACACACAAACAGCTCAGAGACTGTGTGAATCTGCTTCGTTTATTGTAAGCTCAAATAGAATATATATACTTTCTTTTTGGCCAGGGTTGAAAGTTTAGATAAAAGAAGGAACTCAACAGGTGTTTCTATGATAACATGGTTTCTATAGTTACATGATTAGTTAGCATAGGCAGAAAGTTTATATCTAGTTAAAGACCTTGAAGCGTGTTTTTACTACTAATAAGTGCTCCACAGTGGTATCCTATCTAAAAGCCTACAAAACATAAGATTATACTCAGCCCTAATTTAGACCCCCTATCTCCCTGTGATGTTCTTACAGCTACAAGGACGTTTTATCTACCTCGCCTCTATAGTAATATATCAGCCTCTCTGTAAGGAGGTTCCCAGACAGCCCCAGCCAGCTGGTCATTATTATTATCATCAAGGGCTCCCAAACTTCTGGTCTGATCTTGATCTCGTTAGTCCTACTCAAATGTCAGACCAGTATACCATTAATTATAAAAAAAACATTTCATTAACTATCCCTTTGTTCTTAGGGAGTTTCTATATTTTGCTTACTAATTTGGTGCACAGGAAAGAAAATAAAAGAAATCCTTCAAATTGGATCAGAGCACAAGTTAACACTATAGTTCCCAAGAAATGTTAACCCATTCCCACAAAGCCAATTTTTATGCTGTGGCCTTTTCTTAGAAGACGTCCTCCTTGAAGATTTATCTTCTTCCATGTTTGGACCTTGTCAACAGAACATGGCTAGAGAAGGACGCGGCATTCATACAAAAACAAGACCAAACAATGGAGAAAATAACCATAACAACAGTAACCAAAAAACAAACCAAAAAACAAGAAACATAGAGAAAAAAATTTCACTTCTAGGTTTGTCTCTGTTGTCATTGGTATACAACATATGGAGGCAGATTCCTGATATTGTCTTAGTTACTTTTCACTCATTGCTGAGACAAAATACCTCATGCCCAAAAATTAGGGAAGGAAAGGTTTATTCTTACAGTTTCTTGGGAGTTTCAGTCCATTAGTTGGCTACAAGTCAGCATGGGGTGGCGGGGCTACTGTTCATGGTGGCTGCAAGCCACAAGGCATGCTGGTGAGAGAGACAGGGCGGAAGCACGGAAGTGCAAGAGGAAGACCCGCCTTCCCTTATGTCTCAGCTCCACCCCTGGGTGGGTGTAGCAGTCACGTCATTAATCCCGGCGCTAGACAACAAACTGATCACAAGTGTCAGACTCAGCCCCATCAAAAGTACATGAGGACTTGGGGGTACATAGCATATCACCCAATACAGATATGATCCATGTTGGTTTATCCCAGCAAGCCAACAGTAGCTTTTTTGGTGGAGTAGTGGGTAATCTCAGCAAACCTGCATCTTCTGGCTGAGAAAAGACTCATTCAGACTGCAGCCATCAGTGCACATTCAGCTGGTCTGAGACCAGCTGGGAGGTACTAGATGGAGCCAGCAGCCACTCTGGGTTATGAACTCATATGGTCCCTCTTCATAATTGCTCCTGTTCAATTACTTTCTTGCCTGGACAACTGAGTCCACAGCACTCACTGTTAGCAACTGCAGTCCTTCATGTTTGCTGCTCTCCTCCACTGCTGCATCTCTTCATGGAGGCCTCTGGGGTCACCACTTGTCACCATGTTACCACAAGTTTGAATCACTCCTCTTGCAAAGTGAGTTTCATTTCATGGAGAAGGCACTTCTGGCTACCTCCTTCTTCATTGAAATTTCTCTCATCACTCTCTCCTTGGGCTTCACTTCACACTTCACATCCCTCCTGTGTCCAGGGGACCCACTTACCTCTTTCTTGTCTTCCTCATGTTGCTATAGTCTAGCATCTGGATGGCAAATCTCAGAGAGGCCTTTTCTGTATTGCTTACCACTCCATCATCTTCTCTCTTCCCTATAATCCTGGTTCTTGAACATTTCAAAGATTCTGTTAGCTACCCAATGTCATATTAGTAAGCTTATTTTCTATTTAATTAGGCCAAAGAAAGACATGGTTACTCAGAATAAGGAAACATGATACTACAAGAGATTAGAGACCATAGATAAGTATGTAGGAGAAATTACCTTTATCTAGTCTGGTTGGCAAAAGAGGTCGTAAACTACTAGTTAGTAACAAGGAATTGTACTCTGGCATCATATTTCACAGAATAAGAAAATAATTATTTAAATTATCCATGGAATGTCCTCATAATGAGTATCCATTAATGATTTGACCAGGTGAAATCAGATAGTAGCTGAAATAATAAAGTATGAAAGTCATGGGTATTCCACTTCAGTAGGGTGTAATAATTGTAAAAGCACTGGGATATGTAAATATGAGAATTTTGTGCTTGTTTTAAATTCTCATTTCAAGCTAGTGTTCAAATATCATTCACTTTCTATTGGTGTGGAAAACATTTTCATTCTTACATCCACAAGGATGAAATAAAACAACCACTTAAAGTTTATTTTGAAGGTTGCCTCATTATATAATATTATTTGAAAATCGAAGTAAAGTGCTGATTGAAATGAGCTGGGCCTCTTTTTATTGGGGTGAGGCTTTAGTTATGTATTCTAATAAGTAATAGCGGAATCCTCTGCCCTCCCTTACCTAATATTTTACAGAAAATCAGCCCATTTTCCAGTCTGTACTGAGATATTTTTTTCAACAAAGTTAGAGATGTCTAATGATCTTTACAAGAAAAGCAACCTAGAAAGTAGAAGCCAACATTCCTTAAAATCTTCAGCCTTCATGCTTCATACCTTGAATGCTACAGTCTTCTTGATGGAATGGGAGCTTGTGAAAATGGGATGATAATGTAAGTCTGGTTCATTTTCATACTATAGGATGCAGAGAATTCCAAAAATACTTTATTAGTTTGTGAATATGCCACTAAGGAGGTACAATTGGTAACAAGCAAAATGTCATTTTTTCTTGGCTGCCTGTCCCAAGGAATAACAGCTATTGTTTTGAAGGTTCCATGAGAAGTTTACGGAGCTTCTTTTTTCTGCTAAAATATGTCAACAAGCTTTATTTTATCCCTGAGAGAATCACAGTGATCAGTTTCACCTTTACAGGTTTGACAGTTTCAGGTTTGGTGACCACAATTATATTCTTTTTTAAATATTTCAGTTTATCTGATGCAGAAGTCATATTATTCAGAGATTGAAAGAGGTTTGTTATAAATTTACTCAGAGAGAAAATAGTGGCTGCTGTTCTATATGCGGTGTCTTCAGTAGACACCACAATAGACACCTCAATAGACACCAATTGTAGAGAGCGGTAAAGCTTCACAGCTGCTGCCCCACCTCTCTCCCCTGTGGGCATCCGGTGTGTCAGCCTACATTTCCCATGATCCTCTCCAGCCTAACCTGGAAATGACAACAGCCTATCCATGCTCACCACACCCCTGTGCGATGACAGCTTCCGTTCCTGCTTCTATAAAAGCTGTAAACACTTCCGCAATAAACGATACTTGATCGGAACTGCTCGACTTGTCTCCATTTCTCTCTCCTCTTGCCCTGCCCCCATCCCCCATCCTGTCTCTCCTCCAGGCGAGACCCATGAGTTGATCCGCGGGCCGGATCAAGTGGCGCCCGACGTGGGGGCTCGACCGTGAGGACGATTCCCGACGGGACCGTTCGTAAAGACAAAGCCTTGGCCAAGGTGTTTCGGGACTCCG
>RJWM01034844.1:0-19350 GCA_004363535.1 Dasyprocta punctata | reverse complement strand
ATTGATGAATCTTACATGTCTATATCTGTCAATATCCCCAACCCCTAGGAAGGTAATGATATGCAATATTGTAACTACTGCCAAACTTCAACCACCTCAGTGTGTAAACCTACAATGTTATCATATCAGATCTGTTGTTGTTGTTTTTCTGTCTTTTTTGACTTTTATTTCTAGCTTCTGTATCTATTTTCTCTTAAATTAAAAAAAAAAAATTCTAGTTAACAAAGAATAGTACTGTGACATTTTCAAAAAATAGGCCTTAGTGAGATCAGTATCTATATATTATTTTCTTCCAGTAAAGTTCAAATGCTTCATATTGGAGATCATTTCATTCTAGAATGTACAAAGGAACTGCTCAAAATCCAAGCAGGTGGGAATAGAAATTGGCATGAACACTGGAAAACCTTTTGGCATCACTGTCTCCCCTAAGTGTGGTGGATTAATAATGGTCAACTTGTAACACCCAGCTGAACTGAATCAGCATTGTTCTGGGTATGGAAGGCCCACCTGAGGATAGTTGCCAAAACCATAAAAGGAGAACTGCAGGAGAAGATGGTGTGCTATTGACTCTCCTAGAGAAGCTTGTCACACTGGTTTTCCTGATATGAACTCAGCAGTCCTCTTCATGGGAGGAGCTTGGGCCCTCGCAGTCCCTGAGAATGGCTGTGGTTCTCTTCAGTGGAGCTCCCGTCCTTATCTTAAGCATGGCCTCCTGGCTCCACTGCAGATCCTTCAGCCTGCTGGCACAGATCCTTCATCCTATTGGCATAGGCTTTCTAGCTTCCGCCACTGACATTTGGGCCAGCACTGATCCTTTATGGAGACTTGCATGAGACATTTGTCATGGGTTCTAGGCCTCCAGTTGGACTCGTGCAGGACACTGCCATGGGATCCAAGCTCCCACGTGGATTCTTTGGGTTTCTAGTGTGTGGACAGATTTCCTACACTCTTTTGCATTTGATTCTTCAGGCGAATATTATAAAATAACCCTATAAATTATGTCTTGTATTAAATCATTTCCCTTGTAAACCCTGACTACAACACTAAGCATATACTCAACAGTAATACATATATATTTTTATTTAAAAAACACAAAAAATGTTTATAGCAGGATTATTCATAACAGCCCCAAACTGGAAACAATCCATGTATCTATCAATAGGTGAATTCATACACTGCACTACTATATAGAAATCAAATGAACCAAATATTGTAACATGTCAACAGTGATGATTCAAATAAAACACTGTGTGGAGGAAGCTAAATATAATATATATTAGTAAAATTAATTTATACCCTAGAAGTCACAATACTTACCTGTAGCAAAAAAGGGATGGCAATAATTGGGTGAGAGGTTTCAGGAGCACTGAAAATGTTTTATTTCTTTGACCAGGCAGCAATCACATATGTATATTCATTTTGTGATAAATGAGCTACACAGCTGTGATTTGTGTATATGTTTTATATGTCTGTTTCAACTGAAAATCATCAAAAAAATAAAGTTTGCTAGTTATACTAAGATTACATTTTATATTGCAAATCAAGATACCATTAACCCAGTAAAGTGCCTGCCTGGCAAGTGCAAGGTCATGAGTTCGATCTCTGGTACCAAAAAAAAAAAAATAGAAAGGGCTGGGGAGCTGGGTATAGTAGTGCATGCCTATAATCCCAGCACTCCAGGGGGCTGAGGCAGAAGGATGGCAAGTTTGCCGGGTGTGGTGGCACACGCCTTTAATCCCAGCACTCGCTGAGGTAGGAGGAGCATTGTGAGCTAGAGCCTGGCTTGGGCTACAATGTGAGTGAGACCAGACTGAACTACACAGTGCGACCCTGCCTCAAAAAAAATAGGGCTAGGAATTTGGCTCAGTGGCCTAAGTGCCTGCCTGGCAGGCATGAGGTTGTGAGTTTGATCCCTGGTACTTCAAAAAAAAAAAAAAAAAGTACAGCACTGGGTTAGAGCTAAGTGAAAAAAAAAAAAAAAAGATATTTGGAATTTAGTAATTTTTTGTTAAATTGAGATTTGGAGTTTTAGGGTCCCAAAGCGCCAAGATAGATCTCACTATGTTGCACCAGGCTGGCCTCAAAACCTTAGCTCAAATGATTCTCTTCAGGGTCTGCAGTAGGTGAGATTACAGACAATAGCCACTGCGTCTAGTGAAAATCAAACTTCACAAGAATTGGCAATTGGTGTCCTTGAACATTTTTTAAAAATTTACTCTTTGGGAAGACAGATATAAAATGTGTTCAACCAAATACTGAATTAAAAACAGAATATCCCTCTTTACTTTTTGGACTTTATTTGCAAACAAGTAGCAGCAAAATCAAGAAGTGTTGATACCTACATTGAGCTACTAGCAATTTACCAGATTCAAGGATGTAACTACTTATTCTATTTTTTCTTCAGGCTTTAAATAGGCAACTCTATTTTTCTGCATTTTAGAAAAAAAAGTGTTTCTTATGGCTCGGAAGTTTAAAATTAGCAATGGTAACATCCCTTATGCCCACTTGTTCCAGTTTATTTATTTAATTTTTTTTGCCAACTATTTTTTGGGGGGAGGGAGATGAAGAAGGACATTTCTAAGAAATACTTTCATAACAGGTTCAAAAGTATAAAAGTCATTTCAAGCCCCAGACAGTTGTAGCCTTTCTTTCTTTAGTCCTTGAAAGGGCTTTTTAAATGTTAACAGCCAGGATATGACTGCTTTCCTATACTGATGTTCCAGGCTTCATTTCCTTTGTAGTCTTGAGTTCCTCCGCACCCTTGACCAACCCAATAACCTCTATGCTAGCCGCTTTTTAAAAGCAAAGAACAATTAAAAAGAATTTCATTCATCATGAAACATGTACAGGCAGACTTCTAAAATTCCATACAGAGTGGCACCTCTTATAATTCAGAGAATTAAAATATTTTGATTCTGTATATTTGGTGATTTAGTGTATACAGAACATACTTTCGTTTCTAAAATCATGACTTATCATCTGCAAAGTTATTACACCTACACTTTGTTGGCTCCTCCACCTGAAAAATGCTGATATACAATATTCAAAAAATAAATATCAGCCAGGCATGGTGGCTCAGGACTGCAATCCCAGCACTTGGAAGGCTGAGGCAGGAGGATCACTGTGAGTTCAAGGCCAGCCTGGGCTACAAAATGCACTAAAGGCCAGCCTGAACTGTGCAGTGTGGCCCTGTCTAAAAAAAAACAAAAAAAAATCACTTATATACTCTTAAATTTTTAAAAAGTAGACTTAAATCAATATGTATAGTGTTACCCTAGTTTAGAAAAGAGTTATAAAACACAAAAAGAAAACCAGCTTGGAGCATTGTATTCCAAAGTTTAAACAGGGATTATCATTACTGGATAATGTTTTATTTTTAAATTTTCTTCTTATATTTTATCTTTGAAGTACATGCATTGTTTGTGACAAGATACTAATTTAAAAAATAAATACCCCATCCAGGTGTGGTGGCATACGCCTCTAATCACAGCACTCAGGAGGCTGAGGCAGGAGGACCATTTCAAGTTCAAGGCCAGCCTGGGCTACAAAGTCAGTTCAAGACCAGCCTGACCGCATAGTGAGATCCTGTCTCAAAAGAACAACAACAACAAAATACATAAATAAATAAGTACCCTGTATTAAGTAGGTACTTTTGCAAAAATTTCTATATATTTGTAAATATATAGAAGTAAACATTCGTATCTGTATAAGTAGATAATTTTAAACTACAATTTTCAAAATTGTAAAATCATGACTCTCATAAAGACTCAAAAAATGACTTAAAATGTTACGTCATGGCCAGGGATGTAGCTCAGGATTAGAGTCTTTGCCTCTTTGTCTTGCATGAATGAGGCTTTGGGTTCTATCCTCAGTACCACCACCAAAAAACAACAACAAAAATTAAGTGTCAAAGATTTTTTATTTGTTAATTAATGAGGCCAGTAAGAAGTTAAAATGAATGTATTATAGAATCTGATTCAGAAGCCGGGCGTGGTGGCACACGCCTTTAATCCCAGCACTCGGGAGACTGAGGTAGGAGGAGCGTTGTGAGTTCAAGGCCAGCTTGGGCTACAGCTCGAGCGCAAGGCCTGAGCTACATAGTGCGACCCTGCCTCAAAAAACCAGGGCTGGGAGTTTGGCTCAGCGGCTTACGCGCCTGCCTGACAGGTACGAGGTTGTGAGTTCAATCCCCGGTGCCACAAAAAAAAAAAAAAAGAGAATCTGACTCAGAGATTTATATTCTCTACTGAACCAAATCTATTCCCATTGCCAAGAAGAGAAATCATTAGCATTGTCATGGGCAGGAAACATGTGCATTATTTTCAGTTTTCTAAACTTAATCTCTAAAGTTATAAAAGAGCCTGATAAATCAAATTTGATCAAAAGCACAATATGATAGGAGAAAATATCTGCCAACTCTACATCTGACAAGGGATGGATATCTAGAATATATAAGGAACTCCAAAGACTCAGTAGCAAAAATTTTAAAAACTGATTTTAGAGTTGGGCATGGTGGCACACTTCTGTGATTCCAGCACTCAGGAGGCTGAAGCAGGAGGATCACTGAGAGTTTGAGGACAGCCTGGGCTATACAGTGAGTCCAAGTCAGCCTGAACTACAAGAAAACCCTGTCTCAAAAAAAAAAAAATTAACTGATTTTAAAAAGAGCAATTTCCTTCAGTAGACACTTCCCAGAAAAGGCATACAAATGGATAACAGGTATATGAAAAAATGCCTAACATCACTAATCATCAGGGAAATGGAAATCAAAACCACAATGAACTATCACTTAACTCCTGTAAAAGTAACTATTAGCAAGAAGTCAAACTGGGCATGGTGATGCACACCTTTAATCCCAGCACTCGGAAGGCTGAGGCAGGAGGATCATTGTGAGTTCAAGACCAGCCTGGGCTACAAAGTGAGTTCAAGGCCAGCCTGAACTGCATAGTGAGACCCTGTCTCAAAAAATAGGGCCGGGGATTTAGCTCAGTGGCATAAGTGCCTGCTTGGCAGGCGCAAGGTTGTGAGTTCGATCCCTGGTACCAAAAAACAAAAAACAAAAAAAGAAGTCGAGATTACCAGTGGTGTGGAGGATATAGAGAAAGGTTGGTGGGTACCATGAAAACAGTACAGAGGTTCCTCAAAAATCTAAAAATAGAACTACCATATGACCCAGTAATTGCCCAATTAAGTATGCAGCCAGAAGGAAGTAAATCAGTACATCAAGCCAGGTGTGGTAGCGCACGCCTTTAATCCCAGCACTCAGGAGGCTGAGGTAGGAGGAGCGTTGTGAGTTGGAGGCCAGCTTGGGCTACAACAAGAGCGCAAAGCCGGCCTGAGCTACATAGTGCGATCCTACCTCAAAAAACTAGGGCTGGGAGTTTGGCTCAGTGGCTTAAGTGCCTGCCCTGGCAGGTGCGAGGCTGTGAGTTTGATCCCCGGTGCTGCAAAAAAAAAAAAAAAAAAAAAAATCAGTACATCAAAGATCCATCTGCACTCCAATGGTTATTGCACCACTATTTGTAACAGTCAAGAAAAGGAAACAGCCTAAGTATCCATCAACAGATGTATGAATAATGTGGAATACACTGTGCACAAAATACAGAACACTATTCAATCATCAAAAAGGAATGAAATCCTGTCTTTTGCACCAACATGAGTGGACCTTGAGATCATTATGTTAAAAGAAAACAACGCTGGTGCAGAAAGACAAATACCACTTGATTTCACTCTTGTATGGAATATTTTTAAAATCTCATAGAAATTGAGAATAGAATGATGGTTACCAGAGACTGGGGAGAACAGTGGGTGAGTGAGGAATCAGGAGAGGTTAATAAACACTAAATTAAAGTTAGATAAAAGTAAGAAGTTCTGAGCCAGGTGCGATGACACATACCTGTAATCCTAACACTCTGGGAAGCTGAGGCAGGAAAACTGCAAGTTTGAGCCTAGCCAGAGCAATTTAGTGATTTAGCAAGATCCTGTCTCAAAAATTTTAAAAAGAAAAAAGGGGTGTGGTGGGGTGAGGATGTAACTCAGTGTCAAGACTCTAGGTCCAATCTTCAATGCACCAAAAAGGGGAGGGCTGATATGAAATTGTATAGTGAAATGGTTGTAAATAATAGCATAGTGTGTATTTTTAAAATATATGTGTTCACTTATTTAGTATTAAATAATCCGAGAGGGTCCAAAGACACTCATCATTCCCCTGAAAACTAACTTGGTAATCACTTTTGCCCATTTCCACGTCTTTGACAAATTTTCCTGATATGGTCCTTTGAGCATTGCTTCTTGGCTCCAGTGCAGAACCCTCAGCCTGCTGACACAGATCCTTCATCCTGCTGGCACAGACTTTCTAGCTTCCACCACTGATCTTTGGGCCTTCCCAGTGCAGATTCATGAAACAGACTTGCATAAGACATTGTTGTGGGCTGTAGGTCTCCAGTTGGATTCATGGGGGGGCATTGTCATGGGCTCTAGGTCTTCAGCTGGACTCATGCAGGACATTGCCATGGGATCCAGCCCTTCAGCTTGGATTCTTTGGGGTCTTTAGTGTGTGGACAGATTTCCTCTACTTTTTGTGTTTGATTCTTTGGGTGATTATTATAAAATAATACTATAAAAATTTTTTTTCCTGATACAGTTTTCTAAGTGGTAAACTGAATTTAAACTGTTACAATTAAATCTTAAATTCTTTGAAGGCAGAAGACATGATGTCACTTTCTTATGTACTCTAGAAATGTTTAGTAAAGTTTTCTTTAATATATATATATAATCAAAGTTTATTGCAAGATATTTGAGGTAGTACAAACTTTACATACAACTACTCTGGCAAGCATTATGCTAGAAGATACAGAAAGCAAATGAATGAATGAATGATTCCAATCCTGATATGATATTTAGTAGTCCTACTTGTGACAGAATACCATTTTGTTTTTAAGAGAACAGCACTGCTGTGTTTCTGTGCCACATATTTCTATTATACTGCATAATTTCTTTTTTTAATACTGTTTAATTTCTTCCTTACCTATGGCATTCTGAATATAAAACCGAGTAGAATCTGATCAAATGATGCAGTCTGTATTATTTCCTGTGTTATTTTTTAGCTTGAGATTCTGTTTTACAGTAACTTGAAGATAGTCATCCACATGCCAACAATTCTGGTGAAGAAATAAAAA
This sequence comes from Dasyprocta punctata, assembly GCA_004363535.1. Lineage (NCBI taxonomy): Eukaryota > Metazoa > Chordata > Mammalia > Rodentia > Dasyproctidae > Dasyprocta > Dasyprocta punctata. The sequence continues at coordinate 12,172 of RJWM01034844.1, read as the reverse complement.
ACATGTTGCTAGCTCATTAAACTTTTCTGGACTTTCACCAATTAATAAAATTAGAGTTACTTTTATAGTTATTTAGTAACTATAAACCTTGATAGTTTTTTTAATTTTAGGATTTTTTCAGCACTCTAAAGTAGCTATTCAGCCATCTCATTTTATTGCTACTATAGCAGAGAGTTCTAAATTGTGCATATTATAGTCTGCCAAGCTCAATGGAGGTGAACTGTAATCCACCCTATAAAATTCTGTAACTTAAATATAGTATCACTATAATTACATTTATAGAACCTTAGCAGAATTATGAAGTTAGTTGGCAAAATATTTTAATTCTGCCAAGATGAGCAACTACTTCCCAAAAGTGTTTTTTCTCATGAGTTTACTACTTTATGGCTTATTCTTACCACACAAATAAGATTATGGCGCCCTTTGCTTAGTAATACTTTAAAAAATATGGTGCTATATTAAGATTTTTGTCATATTATCCTACTTATTATGCTATTCCTCTGCCTCCAAATAAAGGAACACAATTTGGATCTATGACTGCATAAATTAAACAACTAGGTACAACTCTATGTATGGTTCAGTGATCATCTGAAATACCAGAAAATAGTAATATTTGTACACCACAGTCAGACTGGAGCAATTGCTCAATTTTGAAGCTAGAAAGTATTGTTTTATGGACTGCCCTCAGCATGGAAATTCACTCCAAATATGCACAGTACTTTCAGCATAGGATGGGGCCTTATAATCTCAGGTACTGAGGAGGTTTTGGCAGGAGGGTCATAAAGTGGAGGCCAGCCTGGGCAATTTAGCAAGACCCTGTCTCAAAAAAATAAAAAATTTTTTAAAAATTTTAAATTTAAAATAGGCTAAGGGTGCCACGTGTGGTGGCGCAAACCTGTAATCTCAGAATTTGGGAGGTTGAGGCAGGAGGATCACAAATTTTAGACCAGCCTGAGCTATATAAGCAAGTTCAACGCTAGCCTGCAATACATAGTAAGACTGCCTCAAAAAACCCCAAAAAACTGAAATAATAAAATAAAATAAAATAAACTGAGGATATGTCTTAGTGGTAAAGTGGCAAGGTTCAATCTTCAGTACTGAAAAAAAAAAAGTACTGCCACCACTTACTGATTTTTATTCTAAAACAAATAAAAACAAAACCAAAAAAACTTTTTTAAAATCAAGGTCAGTGGGCCAGGGCTTTAGCTCAGCAGTGTAAGTGCCTGCCTGGCAAACACAAGGTTGTGAGTCAATACCTGGTACCAATAAAAAAAAATGAAAAAAAAAATAAATCAAGGTCAGAAAACTTCAGAATGAGGACAGGACCTGTAGATTCAGGCCTGGTTACTAACTCAGGCACAGGGCTCAGTAGTAGGTCAGTAGAATACTTGCCTAGCATGTGTGAAGTCCTAGAGTTCAATCCCAGTACCCCACCCCTAAAAAGCCAGGTATTTTAAATACTAGGAGTTAGTTTCCAGTATCAGAACAATACCTTCAAATCTTTTTTTTTTCTTGCTGGCACCGGGGATCAAACTCACCTTATGCCTGTCAGGCAGGTGCGTAAGCCACTGAGCCAAACTCCCGGCCCTAGTTTTTTTGAGGTAGGGTTGCACTATGCAGCTCAGGTCGGCCTTGCGCTCGCGTTGTAGCCCAAGCCGGCCTCGAACTCACAATGCTCCTACCTCAGCCTCCCGAGTGCTGGGATTAAAGGTGTGCGCCACCACGCCTGGCTCTCCTTCAAGCCTTTTGGAGTAGGTTAGCAATTGCCAGGCTGGAAGGGGTGGGCAGTGGCGAGGGGTTGGAAATGGGCACTGGTGTTTCTTGGGAAATGATAAATGTCTTGGAACTAGAGATGAAGAGTTACAGAAGGTAGTGAATGTGCCAAATTCCACTGAACACTTTAAAATGCTTAATGTTATGAGAAATTCATCCCAATAAAAATTACGTTTTTAAATACGTAAAAAGGGCTTTCTGACAGAAACAAACTTCACCCAGCGAAGGCCAACAGTACAAAGCCTGTCCACCAGCAGCATCACGGACGAGGCGCGCTTCCTCATCACAGAGCACTGCGGAAAGCGGCCCAGAAGGCTCTCACGCACACCCTAGTTTCAGGAATAGCCAATTAACTACAATTAACACTATACTGAACTCACTTCGATATGACAAAATGGCAGGCTACTCATCAGAATCTTCTAGAAATCTTCTACGGGTACTAGAGCATACACACCAGAGTTAAGAATAGAAGCCATTTTAAAAAATGGTTTTAGGTACTGGGTAAGCCTCGAACATTACATTAAACCTAGGAGTTTAACTAAGACGGGTACATTTTCCCGTGGCGCAGGGTCTCACATGAAAATGTGAAAAACACTCTAAGTCTTCCGTGGCAACGAAGCTAGCCACTAACGCTCACCACCTCACCAAGCCGCGGGAAAAGCTGGCTCTATTAGCCGAAGAAGGCGGGGCCTCCGAGCGCACTCCCGCCGCTCAGCGCGAGCTGCGCCGCTGGTCCTCCTAGTAATTGTAGTTTTATGTCCCCAGCTATATCTTATTTGGGCCGATATGAAGAGCGAAGAGAAACTACAACTCCCAGAATGCTCTGAGAGGCGGGCTAGCGGCCGCAGCGGTGACGACTGTGGCGGAGAAGACCCGAGGGGCTCTGCGTTCTGGAGCGGCGTTGCTGAGGCTGGTGGCTGCTGGTGTCTAGCCTGAGGAGGAGAACAGCGAACGTATTCGGCGTTTCCTGTTGGGATCTCAGCAACGATGAGTGCTGCCAGGGAGTCTCACCCGCATGGGGTGAAGCGTTCAGCTTCCCCAGACGACGATGTAAATAACAATGGCGGAATGGATGAGGGTTGAGGCCTACTAAAGGCTGGGGTAGGCCGGTCTTGTTGGATGGAGGAGGAGGAGGAAGCGCCTGAGGAGGCTTGAGAGGGGAGGAACAAGAGAAAAATGACTGGGAAATATCTTTTTTAATTAAGCGCTGGAGACTTTGAGAGCAGGAATCGTGCGTGGGACTGCGATGCAGGAAGGAAATCTGTAAGGGTCGAGAAATGAAAGTTCAGTGAAGGGATTATCGTACTTGGTTTTGGGGAACTGATGAACCAGGGTTCTTAGGCCTTTCTGCTTAGGATAAGAGACGCAAGACCCTCCTTGTTTAAGGCTTAAAGTGTTTCTGTGACAATGGGGAAATGCTCGTACACATTTGAACAAAATTTCCTGTCTGGATTGTTTTTACAGTGTACTGTACTGGTAGTAGTATAGTTATCCTTAACTTCACTCACAGGAGTAAACGGAAAACAATATAGAACCAAAAAACTGTACCAGGGTTGTAATTCAGTACTGGCATAATGTAATGAGGTCCAAGACTGTGAGATCTGGAAGCCTATTTTACTTTTAAATGAACCTTATTCGCATTCCCCCAAACCTTTGTGAGTTTAAATTAACAAACCAACACGTATGTAACCAATTAAATATTGATTGCTGTGTCAGGTGTTGGGAATTCACAACTATGGTGCTTTGTTTTGTTTTGTGGTGTATGGGTCCCAGCTCTAGCGCAGTGTCATGGAAATTGTAGGTAACCTACAAACGCGAAAGTAGGTCCTTAAAATGATGAATAAATGTCTTGGAAGCGTTGGTAGGGAAATTACTTTAGGAAAGGAGCATGTAAAGGTTATCTTTAAGATAATGCAGGAACATCTAACTTTTAACTTAGTGTATTTAAAACATGAATTCTTAAATTTTCTATAGTGCATTTCAGTGCCTTTCATACTATCGTTGTGAACCATAAAAGGGCTCACTGAGTACTTTGTACATAAGAAAATAGTGCTAAGACCTACCCATCTTTGGATGGAAGGTGGAGTGAGACTAGAATAGTAAGAATCTTTAAGGAAATTTAACTCTGCAGAAAGATTAGTATCAATAAAGATTTGGGAGATGAATATTTATCTACTGATGTTTATTCATGGTTTCTGTTCTCCCTGCTTCTGGCATTTAGATCTTTTCATTTTTAAATATTTTTAAAAGTATATTTTTTTCTTTGTCTTTTTGAGATAGGGCCTCACTATGCAGTTCAGACTGGCCTTGAGCTCCCTTTATTCCTCAGGCTGGTCTTGAACTCGCAACTATCTTCCTGCCTCAGCCTCCCAAGTGCTGGGATTACAGGTGTGCACCACCACGCCCAGTTTAAAACTATATCTTTAAAATAGACTTAGAGCCAGGGATTTAGCTCAGTGGCCTAAGCGCCTGCCTGGCAGGCATGAGGTTGTGAGTTCTATCCCCGGTACCAAAAAAGAAAAGAAAAAAGCAATAAAATAGACTTAGAAATTGTAGAAAGTCAGGCAACAGTAACTTCTCAACCGTTTTTAATGAACATTCACTGCTTGTAAAAGATAACTGAAGGATTTTTTTTTCTCATTTACCTTACATATACTTCAGGGTAACGCAACATTTTGTGTTATTAGATATTCAGTCATAGAATACAACTGTAGGAAAGTGCTGACAGTGAAAAAGTAAATACTAAGTAAAAGTTACCTAGGATATGTATTGAAGAAAATGTATTGCAGTTCTGTAGTAACAAATACTGAGCATGAACCATGCATGGTGGCATACACCTGTAATTTAGCACTCAGGAGACTGAGGCAGGAAGGTTGCCATGATTTCAAGGCCAGCTGGGCTATGTGATGTCACCCTGTCTCAAAACACAACAACAAAAAACATACTGAGGATGATTTTAACTTAATGGTTTCATTGATTTGATTGGAGTGAAGAAATGAATATTACAGGGAGTGAGGAGGTTCATTTGAGTAGTGGATTATTTCTAATTTATCAGTCACCTTTGTGCTTTTCAGAATATAACACTTTGCCAAGGTATTTGCTCTTTATGATTCAAATGATTAAAAAAATGAGATTAGAAATTGTAGAAGGTAGGGTTATTTATGTAAAAATACTGTGAAGATGTTTACCTTTGCAGGGAGTGCTGGGCATTGAACCCATGGCCTTGTTCATGCTGAACATGCACTCCTACCACCAATCCACAGTCCCAACCTATGTTTGCTCTTTTAATAGAAAAAAAAGTTCATTTGTAGACAATTGTAACTGCAGACTGTGAGTATTCTCGGTGTGGTGTCTAATTTAGTCATGTGCAGTATGATGTGGAAAAGAGCCAGAGGATTTATGATCAGAAAAGTTAAGCAAGTCATCTACATCTCTGTGCCTTAGTGTTCTTATTTATTAATGGACTGTTGTGATGAGCTCTTGAGACAATAAAAATCAAGACTCGTGTTATAAATCAGCCTGGGTAGAATATCCCTTATGCTTAGAACCAGAAGCAATTTGGATTTGAGATTTTGGTTTTTAATTTGAGACTATTTGCATTCACAATATCTTAGAGATAGAACCCAAATTTAAATAGGAAACTCATTTGTTTCTTTTTCTCTTTTTGTTTCTTCTTCTTCTTTTTTTTCCCCTTTATTTTTTTCTTTTTGGCATTTTGGGAGTTTTGCTTTGCAGTTCAGGCTGACCCTGAACTCACTTTGTAGCCAAGGCTGATCTCGAACTTGCAGTGATCCTCCTGCCTCACTCTCCTGGGTGTTGGGATTACAGGCATGTACCACCATGCCTGTCCAGGAAATTCGTTTGTTTAATACACAACTTAAAAACATAGCCTAAAGATAATTTTATTCGTTGTTTTTAGTGTGCTTTGTTTTGATCTGTCACAAGAGGTCAAATGAGGAATTTTCTATTTTGGCATCATTTTGGAATTCAGAAAGTTTTGGATTTTGCAGCCGCTCAGGTTTTCAGAGTTAAGGGATATTCAACCTACATACAGTTCTTTGGAGTTACTATTCTTAAAACAGTCTTTTTAAGAACTCTTGATTTTGTAGATAAGGAATTTAAACAAAGTAAATGTCAAGTCTAGGCTCACAGAGCAAGTGATTTAGTGCAACTTAGAAATGGAGTTTCACTAGTACTTTTTTAAAAACCATATTAAGCCAGAAATTGTTGAAAACTGAATGACCTATAAAAAGGTGTGAATGGTCACATGGGGAAAAGTAGACATTTGTAACTTAGGTTCCCAAAATTACGAAAACATAATCTCTTCTACCCAAAGAATTTAGTAGAACCACAGTGGGTCCAGTGTGGTACAGATATTTTTAACTCTTATGCCAGGAAAAGAAGTTCTTAATCTTCTATAAATAATTTTCAGAAATAGTGAAAAATAACATCAGGAATTTTAATATGAATTTGACAATAGCAAAGTCAAGTTTTTATTCTACATTTTTCTGATTTTGATGGTATATATGCCTTCTCGCTACACCTAATTGCTCATCTATCATGTATGCACCTAGAATGTATAGTTTAAGATTCCATATCTATTTCTAAAAAGTTTTAGCTTTGTCATTACTTCTAACTCTCAAATTTGCATGACCAAAATATAATACTTCATCTTCTTTAATTTTTATTTTTTTCAAGACAGCGTCTTCCTGTCTATTCTAGGCCGGCTTTAAACTTATTGTAACCGAGGCTGGCCTCAAATTCAGAGAGTGATCCTCTCGCCTCAGCCTCCTGAGTGCTGGGATTACAGGAGTACACCACCATACCTGGCTAATAACAAGTTTTTTGAAACCTTTGATTACTTACAACTTTGTGTTAAGAGGTATTTGTCACTGTTTACTCCATAATTGCAAAATGTTTTCATTTTTTAGATTATGAACTCAGAATGATCAGCCCAGTGAATGTTTTCATTTCTATATCATCTTTTTCCTTTCAGTCACCTTTATATACACACCTGCTTTCTTCAGTCTTTGCCCTCTTACAAACCAAATCAAGTGAACTTTTGCTTGCAAAGCACAAAAGATTAAGTGAAAGTCACACATCCTTTTAGAAAAATGAGGTGATCGTAACTCTTGCTGCCAAATATTGCAAGAAGTCCTTCCTGTTGACTGAGTCTCCGGATGAACCATATTTCTAGTATCTTTTTTTTTTTTTCCTCCCTTTGTCTCACATTCTTGGATTTGGAAAAAAGTCATCTAGTATTGCATCATCCAGAGACTCACACTCTGAGATTGTTGCATGTAGCTAATGTCACCCATGTTTTTAGTCTATGATACTATTCCCTGTCATTTTGCATTCATCTGGTGATGTTGGTGGTGGTTTTGGGGTTTTTGTTGTTTTGTTTTGTTTTTGTTTTTGTTTGTTTTTCATTTTTTGGTTTTGGTTTGTCTACTAGTTGTGAAATGCCTTTGTCAGTTTTCTTTGCCATTGTAAGTGGGAAATGAAAAATTGTAGATTCTCATCTGTAATCATTGAATTCTAAAAGCAGAAAACAGGGTTTTTTCTTGAAATATGATGCAGTATATACTTGGGATACAGTCTTCCAGCATTCTAGTTTATTATTGTTTTAGTCACTTTTAGCTTGCTTGAAATAATGCATGAATTGTAATGAACTAATTTGTACATTGGTTTCAAGATACAGGGGAAAATATAGTCACCAGGATTCCATAATACTGCTTAGATTTATGAAAGGGTTCAGTGGATCTATTGGTGATTACAAGATAAAATTAACATTGGTCTCTATTCTTTTAGAAAATAAATTTTCCCTTTGTTCTTCAGAAGAATTTTTAGGAAAGAAGTCGTGGCATTTCAGTTCTAACAAAATTACTGAAAAGAAGCTGAAAGATTACATTTGAGTTCAGTAGATCTGATCATATGCTGTCCCTTAGGAGGTCACCAAAGCCAGAATTTTTAAAATTTAAACTAGGAATTGTGGCAGCCTTCTTGGTTAAGAGTACTAGGTGCTGTAGGTCCCTTCAAAAGGCTCTAGCAGTAAATTGTGGTCTGCACAGCATTAGCATTGTTTAGGGATTTGTTAAAAATTCCAATCCTGATACTGAAACTTTCGAGGGTACAGGTCAACCGACTAGGTGGTTCTGATTAATGGAAATTTATGAGACTCAGAACTCTGATAGAAAAGAAGTATTCTACCATGAGGTAATAGAAAAACAATATATTTGAATTTGAGTATGAAGCATATGCTTAGATTAGGCAAGAATGATGAACCCTGTTGATAGTTAAAACTGACAAAAGAAACTTGGAATTATAGGTAGACTTTAAATTTTTCAGTACTTATTTTTATGCCAAAAAAAAAAAAACACTTCTCTTCCAGCTTGGATCTAGCAATTGGGAGGCAGCGGACTTGGGCAGTGAAGAGAGAAAGCAAAAGTTCCTCAGACTTATGGGTGCAGGAAAGGTAAGCATCATATGGTATGCACCTCAAAATTTTTTGTATGAAAATAATGCTTTTCGTATGTATGTTAAATCATAAGGATAGAATACATTTGAATCACATTTTCCTGTTTGGCATCATTTCTTTGTGAAGTGCAACCAGCCTAACTTAATGCTTACAATTTCTACTGTTTTTGGACTACTTCTAGAATTCTGAGTACCTCTAGTAATAGGGTTGGAGACAGTTTAGAGAAAAGAGATATGAAAGTTTATTATTTATTGTCTGTTAGCCTGGTGTTTTTGATAGAAGCTATTTCTGGGTAGTTACTTTGCAGGAACTGATATCAAAAATCTGTTGTGTAAAGCCGGGTGTGGGCACGTCTTTAATCCCAGCACTCGGGAGGCTGAGGTAGGAGGACCCTGTGAGTTCGAGGCCAGTTTCGGCTACAACACGAGCATAAGACCAGCCTGAGCTACATAGTGCGACCCTGCCTCAAAAAACTAGGGCTGGGAGTTTGGCTCAGTGGCTTAAGCGCCTGCCCTGGCAGGTACGAGGTTGTGAGTTCGATCCCCGGCGCCACAAAAAAAAAAAAAAAAAAAATCTGTTGTGTTCATAGTTCTCTCCAGTCCTTGAATTAGGAACCAAAAACTGTTTTTTATATAAAGACCTAGTTTTAAGAATGTTTAATGTATTTTGAAATGTCTTTTAGTTTAATTAACTTAAAGTATAAAATGCAAGTCCCAGAAAGCTACCAACTGATGAAAAACCTTTTTCCTTGCAGTTTATTTTTACACACAAGTACAGTAGTCTCTGAACATTTTTTTGTTAGCAAGTAAATTTATTTTCATAACATTTTCACAGTAATCTTCCTACAAAGTAAATTTGAAAGAAATTGAATTTTAAGAAATTTTTAAAGTTTCTATTCATTTACTTGCCTAAAAGCACTGATTGAACCCATGGCCTTCAAGCTGAACTACATTGCAAGCCCCTCCTCCCCTTTTTGTTTGAGACAGAATCTTACTGAGTTGCTAAGTTACCTAGGCTGGGCTCAAACTTGCAACCCTTCTGCCTCAGCCTGGAAAGCTTTGTTTCTTTTTAAGCCACCTTAAAATGAAATTCTGCCATTTGCTTTTATTATATATGGGAATACATTCATGCATCTTACCAACAGTTACTGATTACCTGCTATATACCAGGGACTGTATGGGATCCTGGGGATCACAGATCAATGACCTATGTTTGGAACCATCCTATAACGAAGGAAATTTGATAATACAGAATCGTAATTGCTCTGAGCCATGCACATAATGCTTTGGAATCATAGGGAAGGACAGCCAGCCCTGGCTTAGCAGTTCACAGTAGCTTCCCAGAGATAAAATGAATTCAAATGTGAAATTTATTTAGATCTGAAAGAATAAAAACTTAGACTATACCAGTGAGTTGAGGGTAGGGAGAGGTCATGTGAGATATAAAGACTTGCATAAATACTTACGTAATTTTTTTACAGCACTGGGAATTGAACCCAGGACATTTTCACCAAGCTATATCCCTAGCCCATTTTTTGTTTTGGGACAGGTTCTCATTAAGTTGCCCAGGCTAGTCTCAAATATGTCACCCTCCTGCCTCAGCCTCCCAGAGTGCTGGGAGTATAGGTGTGTGCCACCACACCCAACTTGGGTTGTTTAATCTGTTTTGTAGCAACAAAGTATATTCCTGACCCTAACCTGCTAGCTTGAATATTTTATTGGTTATCATCACCCTAGAATAACTCAAAGCCATTAAATTTACATTAAGATCTTACTAGTAGAGCTGGACGTGGTGGCTTTAATCCCAGCACTCAGGAAGCTGAGGTAAGAGCGTGGTGAGTTCGAGGCCAGTTTGGGCTAAAATGCGAATGCAAGGCCGGCCTGAGCTACATAGTGCAACCCTGTCTCAAAAAACTAGGGCTGGGAGTTTGACTCAGTATCTTAAGCACCTGTCTGGCAGGCGTGAGGTTGTGAGTTCGATCTCCGGTGCCGCAAAAAAAAAAAAATAAAAGCTTACATTCTAAAGCAGTAGCACACTGAACCTTTGATTTGCTTAAGTATTAATGGCATGTAAAGCAATAATATGCTTGAAGTGTTTAAGTAGTATCATGTGTTGACCCATTGTTTCACAATAGAAAGATTAGCTAGTATATATTCACAGATAATAGGTTAAGATTGCTTTCCAAAGAAAATCCTGTTTTAGTCTTTCAGTCTGTTTTAATGAATAACTTACTTCTTTACCCTACAAAACTAAATATGAACCATTAAGAGTGGACTGGACTGCTGGACAAATACCTGTAATCCCAGCATCTCAGGAGGCTGAAACAGGAGGATTGCAAGTTTTGAGACAAGACTAAGCAAGTTAATGAGACCTTGACTTAAAATTTAAAAAGGATTGAGGTTATAGCTCAGAAATACGGTGCATGCCTAGCAGGTACAGGGCCTTGGGTTCAGTACCCATTACCACACACAAGAGAGGACTACTCTGATAAATTGAGACCAGTTATATATACATACATATATTTGATCCGTTTTCTCCCTCTCTCCCTCCCTCTCCTCCCCTCCCCTCCCCACCCCCCTTTTTAAGACAGGGTCTCAGGCTGGCCTTGAGCTCACTTTGTAGCCCAGGCTGGTCTCCACCTTGCAGTGATCCTCCTGCCTCAGCCTTCCGAGTGTTGGGATTACAGACATGCATCACCATGCCCAGCAATTTTGGTTACTTTGAATAAGTTTACTTTTATGTTTTATAGTGGTAGATTGCTTCAAATTTTGTTTTGACAAGTTGTGATTAGTTTATTGTAGTCTGATAGTAAAGAGCTAGCTACTTGGTTATGACATGTATTGTAAATAATAATGCTTCTTTGTTTGTTTGTTTGTTTGTTTGTTTGTACTGGCGATTGAACTCACAACCTTGTGCCTGCCAGACAGGCGCTTAGGCCACTGAGCTAAATCCCCGGCCCATTAATGCTTATTTTTAAGCTGAGTGTAATGGCACACACTCATAATCCTAGGACTTGGGAGGCTGAGGCTGAAGGATCACATATTTGAGGTCAGCCTGGGCCTTAGTAATGAATTGAGAATCAGCCGGCACTACAGAGTGAGACCTTGTCTCAAAACACTCAAAAAGTAATGATTTTATTTTTTTATTTTAAAGATTGATCACTTTGTACAGTGTAAGTCTCTTAATTATTTCATTTTATCTACCTGCATAATCTGTTTGTTCTCTCTATGAAAGTTCTAAGGAAATAGTAGGAAAGCAATAGTAGGAAATGTAAAGCAACTCATATAACTGGACTTTTTGGAAAGAAAATACTTAGATTGCCTTAATTTTCTAGTTATCTGTCCATTTCATTTAAAATTCTTATCTGGCGGCTTGGGCTACAACGCAGGCACAAGGCCGGCCTGAGCTACATAGTGCGACCCTGCCTCAAAAAACCAGGGCTGGGAGTTTGGCTCAGTGCCTTAAGCGCCTGCCCTGGCAGGCACGAGGTTGTGAGTTCAATCCCCGGTGCCGCAAAAAAAAAAAAAATTCTTATCTGGGCTGGGCATGGCGCTGCATGCTGTAGTCCTAGCACTTGAGAGTCTGAAACAGGAGGATTGCCACAAGTTCCAGGCCTGCATAGTCTACATGGCAAGACCCTGTCTGGGAAAAAAAAAAAAATCCGATCTGATCTGTAGCTTTACTTTATACCTTATCCCCTTATTCTTGCTCGGTGTGGTCTTAATGGCACTCATTACTTCTACTATACTATAATTTATTTATTCATTATATCTGTCTGTTTCACTTCCCCATCTCTACCCTTCTGTGGATGTAAGGTTTATAAAGGTGGGGATCTGTTTATTCCCTTTCCTTTATTGTATCCCAGAAGTGTGGACTAGTTTTTAGTTGATAATAAATAGTTAAATTAGTACTCTTATTCTA
>RJWM01034843.1:0-19418 GCA_004363535.1 Dasyprocta punctata | reverse complement strand
AATATCATTAGCATACCTCACAGATCTAGAGAAAAAAATTCCTAAAATTCATATGGAACCAGAAGAGACCTAGAATACCAAAAGCAATCTTGGGCAACAAAAGCAAGGCAGGCATCACAGTCCCTGACTTGAATCCATACTATAAGTCTACTGTGACAAAATCAGCATGGTACTGGCAAAACAAAAACAAAAACAAAAACAAAAAACAGTCCTGAGGATCAATAGAACAGAATAGAAGATGCAGATGTAACTACCAACACACTCAGCCACCTTACCTTTTACAAAGGGGCTAAACATGTTTACTGGAAGAAAGCTAGCCTCTTTAATAAATGGTGCTGGAAAAACTGGCTTTCCATGTGCTAAAGGCTAAAACTAAACCCATGCTTCTCACCATGCACTAAACTGAAGTCAAAATTGATGAAAGGTCTAAATATTAAAACAGAAACACTAAATCTGCTGGAAGAGAAAGTAGGTAAAAATCTTGAGGACATAGGGGTAGGCAAAGAATTCATGAACAAAATGCAAACCACACGAGAAGTACTTCAAAGAATCAACACCCGGAATCTTGTCTTATAAAATTTTTTTGTACCTCAAAAGAACTCACCAACAGAGTGAAAAGAAAACCCATGAATTGGGAAAAATTTTTAGCCAACTGTCCATCAGACAAAGGACTTCTATCTAGAACATATAAAGAATTTTAAAAATCAGGCCACCCAAATTCAAAGAACAAATCAAAAAATGGGCATCTGAGATGAATACACAATTCTCAGATGAAGAAATATATAATATATATAAATATATGAAAAAATGTTCAACATCACTGGTCATTTGAGAAATGCAAATTAAAACAGCACTGAGGTTCCATCTCACCACAGAAAGAATGAAGATCATCAAAAAATCATCCAATAGCAAATGCTGGTGGGGTTGTGGAGAAAAAGGAATCCTTCTCCACTGTTGGTGGGAGCGTAGACTGATGCAACCACTGTGGAAATCAGTGTGGAGTTTCCTCAAAAAGCTAGAATTAGAGGTCCCATTGGACCCAAGTATTCCACTTCTGGGTATTTTCCCAGAAGAATTAATAACATCATATCACAGCAATATATGTGCATCCATGTTTATAGCAGCACAATTTATAATAGCTAAATCTTGGAAACAACCCAAATGTCCATCAACTGAGGAATGGATGAAAAAGATGTGGTATTTTTATATAGTGGATTATTACTCAGCTACAAAGGAGAATAAACTTGAGACTTTTATGAGGTAAATAGATGTAACTAGAGACCATATTCATAAGTGAAATAAATCAGACTTATATGTGTAAACATTATATCATCTCCCTAGTGTAAAAAACTGAAAGAGTAAATAAGATCCAAAATATACAATAGACATTGTGGAAAGCAATGAAACTGCTCAAAAGGGAAAAACAACTGGGATTGGAAAAAGAGAAAAAAGGGAAGGAAAAAATATATATATACAAGATAACTAAGATAATTGTATTTCTCATTCTATTAGTTCATTGAAAGGAACAGTTAGTGCTTATATTGTTTGATCAGTTTTGCATGCTTATATCTAGTAATCTGAGCAACTATTATGAAGTCAACAATATGCAATATAACAACCATTGTTAATTTCTTATCATCTTGTTTTTTGTTTTTTTGTTTTGTTTTGTTTTGTTTTTGGTGGCACTGGGTATTGAACTCACAACCTTGTGCCTGCCAGACAGGTGCTTAAGCCACTGAGCCTAACCCCCAGCCCTAGTTTTTTGAGGCAGGGTGGCACTATGTAGCTCAGGCCGACCTTGTACTGGTGTAGCCCAAGCCAGCCTCGAACTCACAACACTCCTCCTACCTCAGTCTCCCGAGTGCTGGGATTCAAGGCGTGCGCCACCACACCCGGCGATCTATCATCTTGTTTTGAAACTCTGTATTGTTTTTGTTTTTTATTCTCTTTAAAATAATAAAGAAAAAAATAAAAAATGAAGGTTTTTTCTATATATATACTGTAAATAAAGTTGAATATACCCATAAAGTTGAATATTCTCTAAGATCAAACAATTTCATTTCTTTATGGATATCTTAGAAACGTGTATATTCTATAGAAACTCATACACATACCCAAATATTCATAGAAGCACTTTTTATAATTGCAGTAAAAATAGATAGACACATGAAAAGGAAAAAGAACACATAATATTGTGGCAAATGCATGCAATAGGATATTCTCCAGCAAAGTTGGATGAAGCACAGCCTTGACAATCAGGATGAGTACTAGAAACGTCATTTTCAGCAGAAAGACAGCAAGCCACAGGAAATCTTGTAGTCTGAGCCAATCTGTACAGAACTCAAAACTAGCAAAAATAAGTGATGTATTTAGGGACACAAAAGGAAACATAGTAAAGGGGTGTTTTAAATCAAGAGAGCGATGGAATACGTTTCTAGATTTTAGGGTGGAAGCAACTATCAGAGAAAGAGGGCCAGTGTTGGCAAGAAGGGAAATGAGCTGGGAAATGGGTTTGCAGAACTTTATTGCTCACTTGCAAGCTGCTTGTTTTCAACTGGCTGCAGAACTCACTTATGTGTTGTGATGAAAAACTCTAGTGAAGGTTTAAATTTTTAAAATGGATTACAGGAAAAGACACATGGCCATTAATCTTCTTCAGAATACTCTCGCTTGCTTTAGACACACGTATCCCAGCCTTCTTGCTGCTTTCCGGAGCAGTTCTGAAAGTCCTCCTTCATGAATGTCTTGATGTGCAGTCCTGGCTGTCTCAACATTCTAAAGCAGTTCCAAGTGTTTCCCCTTCATAGTCATTTTGACTTTCAGGAAGAGCCAAAAGTTACGTGGTACCAGATCTGGTAAATAAGGTGGATGAGGACACACTGTGATGTTTTCACCAATCTGCCTTTTCATTGGATAGCACTCGGCAACAGCATTCACTGTATTTTTGATCACATCACATGAATACAGGAAAGAGGACTGCCAGAACTGCTTCAGAAAGTGGCAAGAATGATGGGAAAAGGTTGTCTGTGGGGAGTCTTTCGAGGGGAGATTAATGGCAATATGTCTTTTGCTGCAAAAAACATTTTGAAATCTACACATTCACTTTATACTGTGATCACTCCTCATAAATCACTGCAATGCAATGTGTGTACCTGGCCTCAAGAGCACCTACAAATGCTATAGCGGTGTGACTAAGGGGCAAGGATGGACCACTGTCAGTCACCCACCCCTTCATGCGAGGGAAGAATGCAGATACCCGCTGCCAGGGACTTCAGGGCAGGGCCAGCCCTGGCCTGAACTCTTCCCCATGCTGGTCCCATGCCACTGTGTTCTGCCTCTGAGTCCCCCACCTGCCTCATTCCCCAGACACTTGGTGACCCCTACTGAACTTGAGTTGTACAGAGCCCTAAGAACTGACCTGGGTTTGCCCCGTGACCAGGCTCTGGGCAGTCATCATAGACATGGGAGGCAGGCGAGAGAAACAGAAGAGAAAGGAATGCCCAGTAAGATTTCAGATCTGCAGTGGAGCCCAGTCATTTAAAAGCCGTGCGCAAAATATAAAGTGAATGTTTACGTTTTTAAAAATTTATTACAATAGACACATTGCTCCACCCCACTCCCAGCCTTCCTAGTAGGAGTGGGGCCCGCACTGGACCTTGCTTTAGTATAATGCAGTTACTGCAAGGACTTTCTCTCTCAAGCCTTCTACCTCAATTCTGGAATGGAGCTACAGTGGGGTCCTGCAAAATCTGTTCACAGATGAGAAAAGCAGCCTCCAGAAGAAGGAGACTAAAAAGCCTGAATTCAAGGCTGTGTGGCACGGGGCAGTCTTATCCCCTCTCTGGGCTCCCATTTCCTCGTCTATAAAGTCTGTCTTTTCCAGCCTTGACAATCTGCAAGGCAAAACCAGAAGAAAATCCCTGCCTTCTGATTTCACTGGTTGTACTGGACATTAATTACATCTGTACTGGGAAGCGACTGAGAACTCCAACTCAGCAGAAAAGCAAAAGAAAATGACTAGAACATGAAAGGAGACAAAAAACAAAAACAAAATCAAAACAACAACAACAACAAGCAATGTCTGCTGCTCTGTTTATTGTTTGGGCCAAACCAGAGAGCCTAAGAGAATCTTGGATTCCCTTTTCCTTTTCCTTTCCATTGTGCCGCAGGGTTCGTACCAGAGCGCAGCTTACCCAGTGAACATGAAGGGGACCAAAGGGGAACAGCCCCCAGCTTCGTGACCAGCACTGAGCAGACAATGGGCCCTGGTTTAATCTCCCTGCCACCTCCCAAACTGCACTTGAAACAAAATCAGATGTCTCTTCCCAGAAAGTGGAAGAGGAAAATATCAATCTGTTTTGGGGAAAGTTACGAATTGCGTGTGCCTGGAATACTTGATATATGACTGGAGCCTGGTGAGCAACAAGTGATTCTTGCTGTTGCATTTGATCTCGGGATGCTAATGTGCTCTCCTGACATCACCCAAATGGAGAATGACTGAAGATGTTTTCTATAAGATGGTTGCAAACTTCAAAGGCCACTCTTAACCCCGTGCCACCCCCACCGCCCTCCCTTTCTTCCTCCTTTTCCTCCAGGCCCTCCGCTCCCTTCACCCAGCAAATTGTTTTGGGGCCAAAAGTGATTGTAGGAAGATCAAGAATCAAGGAACTTGTGGCAGGTGGTACCACCTGTGTCTGGGCAGCAGCCACCCGCTGCATCTGCTCCCCAGTTGTGGAGGGAGGCAGGGGGCCGCCTCTGAGAAGCATTCCCAGTCAGGCGGGGTTGCAGCCAGGCAGCTGGGGAGGGGAGCTGGCAGGGCACTGAGCCCCTGCCACCTCTGGCTCTGAGAGATGGAGGAGGGCTCCCTGGGGACCCAGAAGCCATGCACCAGGCCCCACATTCACAGATAAAGAAGCTGGGACCTCAAGTGGTGAACCAGGACCCAAAGCCCTCCAACACTGAGGGTCAGGGACAGAAGTAGAGCCCGAGCCATGAATTCTGTCCCTGCACTAACCACACACCCCTGTTTGACTGGGCTGTGTAAGACTCATACCTTCCTCACCCTCCTCCACCCTCGAATTCAAGGAAGCGAGGGTTTACTCTGTGCCGGGCACCAGCCCATGCATTTTGCAGGAACTAACTCACTTTAACCCAGTGATTTGCCACTGAGGGGACATTTTTATTGCCATGACTGGAGAGTGGAATGCTGCTGGCACCTAGTAGATAAAGCCTACTAGGATGTTGCCACACACCCAGCAAAGCATAGACTTGCCCCCTCAACAAAGAATTAGTAAGTGTAAGATGGCAATAATGCTAAGGTTGGAAAAGCCTATGATACAGGTATTATTACTGTGGCGACAGTGGTGATGGTGGTGGCGGTGGTGGGGGTAGTGACAGCAGTGGTGGTGCCTCTCATTCCCAGATGTGGAAACAGAGGCCGTGGGACTTGTTAGGGGTCACACTGCTCATCAGTGGCAGAGCCAGAACATACAGCCAACCAGCCCGACGCTTTTGCCTCCTGTTGTAGCCATAATGCACGTTTCCTCTCTAATTATGCAGGGAATAAGGAAGCCAAGTTCCTCTAGAAAGTCATGGTTACATAGATCAAGCTTAAGGACCTGGACCCTCACCCAGATTCAGTCTCTTTCCCAAGTTAGCAGTATGGAGTAAGTTCTTTTAGGCCTTTTTATCTGCATGTGTGTGAATGCATACAGCTCCGCACTCCTGTGTGTGGCAGGGGAGTAAATAAGTGAAACTACTTCATACTTATCATTTGCAGCTTGCTTTTTTTGTCTTACCCATTGTCTTAGATGTCTAAGATATCCATTCCATATCAGGACATGTGGGTATGTAGCATTTTTAAGCAGCTACCTAGCTTCCATGGTTTGATTATTCCATATTGTCACTCTTTTATTAATGGACATTTCCAGTTTTGAATTATTTAAAACTTGGTGCCATGGTCAAGAGCTGAGCCTTTCAAATCACACAACCTTGGTTAGAGTTCTGGGCTAGCTGTGAAACCTCAGAAGAGTTCTTCAATCTCACTGAGCCTTTGATTCTTTGTCTGTCAAACAAGAATCTCACAGGACTGGTGTAAATTCTCAGTGACATGTAAAGAGAGATTAATGCAGTGACCAGCACATAGAAAATGGTTAAAAAGAGCACACTTGCTATTATTACTACCATGCATCATTATAGCAGATGTCAATGATGGTGATGATGGTGGTGGTGATTTGCTTATTGCTATTCACCCCGTAAGTCAGCAATCTGCCCAAGGCAACTCCTCCAGAAGGACCCTCAGAATCTTTTGGGGGATGTGAACCAACTGTTGGGTGAGCCCCTGTCTGAAGCTTTTGACCCTTTCTCAGCATTAACTGACTCCCTGAAAGTTCCCTTCTGGGATTCTGGAGGCCCGAAGTGTTCGTGTTACTCAGGTAGGTTTAACGTAGACCGCCTTCCACTCTGACCAACCCAGAAGTGGCAGCATCTTCGTTTCTGAGGAGCCACGTGGGAATCAAAAGATGAATGTAGGAGAGCTCTGCCCAGCAGCACCATGAACTTGACTGGAGTCAGACACGATCCTTGACAAGCTAGGCTCATGCACACAAGGCCGCTATGGCTCCCAAAGGTCCTGGGGTAAGCACCCATGAGAAGGGATGGCTCCGAGGCTGAGGAGCTGCCATCTACCTCCCTCTGGAGCCCCCTGAGGACAGGGGGATGAGTCTTCTAAGGCCCTCAGGTATAGGGGCCTCAAACTCAGAACTAGGCCAAGGAGATTTCAAACTAATATACTTTGGGCAAGAAAGGTCCCAACTACCAAGCATTGTTATGATCCCTGTCACAGGCAGGAGGGTGGGGAGGGAACAGAGGCCCATAGTCATGAATTCCCTCCTGTACTGTCTCTTTGAGTTCTGCCATGCAAACCATTAGGGTGGGATCATTCCCAAAGCGGACTAGTCACAGTTGAACATCACTGAGGAGCAGTGATTGGTCCTGGGGAAGGCACATGACTCAGCACAAGCCAGTCAGAGTTGCTCTTTTCTTCTTTCCAATCTAGGAGAGGAGTGATTGCTTTTCTTCCTAAGAGGCTATGCCTTTGGAGCTGTTGGCAGCCACAAAGCACAAGACCACTGGTAAAATGTCCAGGGAGAAGTAGAGAGACTCCTGCAGCTGTCAAAATCCCCAGAAGCAGTGCTCCACATCCTCTGAGTTACCTAAGCCACTTGATTTATTTTCTGCTTAAGCCTATTTGAGTTGGGTTTCTGTCATTTGCAAATAAAAGAGCGCTGAATAATATATCAACCTAAATCTGATAAGGCAACACTGCAGCTGGGAACCAAGTCAAGTGCGCAGGAACAGCAGGTGGGTAACACCGAAGACTCCTAGACTGATTGTTCTGGAGGAATTCTTGTGCTTATCTAAACCGTAGCTCCCTGTTCTTCACAGTTAGGGGTTGGTTCCACCCACAGCATGAACCAGACCTGCCAGTTCCGGGATGTGGGCCCTGTGCCCCCCCTAGGTGGCCAGACTGACCATTTATGAATGCCAACAAATACTTGAACTTCCACAGGAGAAAATTAGGGAGAAAGTCTAAGCAGATCAGGGCTGCACCAAGAAGGGCGTAAAAGCACAGAGAGAAACTGAATCCCAGGAAGGAAACAGACCCTAGCCAGAACAATCCAGGAAAGAAAGAAGCTTCTGAAAGAAGAAAATGTAAGAGGGGCTAGAGAGGATGCATCATTCAGGGCTCCCAGAAATCAAAATTCAGGGTAGCCTGAGTGGGAAATCTATTAGGGAGCCAGATCAGAATAGGACGGACCTTCAGGGCCCTGCCTTATATACAAGGCTCTCCCGGGATTTCAGCTGTGCCCAGTCACCTGCCAGGTCTGTCCCCAGCCAGTCGTGTGTGGGGAAGGTGGATACATGTGTGCACACATGTGCTTTTGCACCTGCTTGGGCTGGTGTGACTACATGCCTGCCTGGAAACTGGGGGACAATTGAAGTGGGTCGAGGGTGACCTGCTATGCTGTGTATGTGTGTGTGTCTGTCTGTCTGTCTGGTTAAAGAGGTGCATGATGATTGGAAACACAGTGAGGACATGTGATGAGTGGGTGTCTGTGGACAGAGCAAGGGCATGTGAGTGAGAGAGAATGAGGAAGTGGGGGGAGGTGAGGAGAGCACGAGGGAGCACGTGAGGGGTGTGTGTGTGTCTGGGCACACACGCCTGCACAGGACAAAACAGGCCACAGAAGTGGGGCGTGCCAGGGCTGGGTCTGCAGCCAGAGTGCCTATGTGTGGGTATCTGTAGGAGGAGGGTTGTGAGTGAGGGGTCTATACTGGGGTAACAGCTCCATTGGCGAGGTCCCTCCCCTTGAAGTGTCCCCTACAGTCCCTCCTCAGCAGGCTTGAGCAGCTCCATACGTCAGGCTCCTTCTTCAGAGCAAGCAGATGCAACCAGAGAAGACAGTGTCTGATCAAGTCTGACAGGCCAACGAGACATCCTAGCAAGAGAAGCCAGACTGGTTTCTGCAACCCTGTTGCCAACGCCCTTAGTGTTTAGCCCTGGGGCCAGGAAATGAAGATGTTGGGAGACACTCTCATTTGCTTTTTAGTCCTAAGGCATCCTCAGGATTCACTGGGGGCAGTAAACCTACATCAGTGATGAGCACCTGCTGGCAGCTGCCAAGCTGTTCACGCAAAGCTCAAGGGCCCAGTCAAAGACATACTTCTGAAGAACCAAGAACTATGGTCTCTTGGAGATGGCTTCTCTTCATGCAGGGGCCACACCAGAGATCCGGGTGTGTTCCTGACTCTGCAGAGAGAGGGTAGGAGTTCCTGGAACTGCATAGCCTGGCTCAGGGAGGCTAGACCACCAGGAAGTCAGGATGCCTGCTTCTAGGCTGAGGGCCTTAATCTCTAGGCATTGTGCTGTGCATGAGTTGGAACAGGGCTGGCCTTAGTCACATACCAATTTCAAAAGCTGCCCCATGTTCAACACCCTAATGCCAAGCTGGCTGGAATATCTGACCCTTTCTCATTGTTCATTTTCTTCACCCCAGCCAGACTCCCCTGCTCCAGGCCTCTCCTGCCTAAACCAAAGGGTGACCATCGTGCCATGGGTCCCACACCATGGATTGACAGGGCCAGCAGCCACCTGGAGGGGAGCTGAACTCCAATTTCACAAGAAGGCTCCTAGGGAGACCCCCTCATTTTCCCAAGCTCTGTGCGTGACCCACACCCCATTCCTTCCTCCCTCTCGAATGATGAAATCATAGCCTTGATCTGGACCTGTTCATGCCGTAAGATAAATTGTCAAAATGTTTTGATCTAATTGGGTCTTTTTCAAGTCAGCTGAAAACCATCAAGCAGGGAGCCAGATGGAGCCAGTGATTAATGAGGGGCATTTGGTTGCTTCGCCACATCCATCATGGAGCCCATTTGGGCGGGGTGTCCCAATCCTTTGCTGGGAATGGGTATGCAAGGAGGACGACTGAGGCTGCCCCTGGCATCCAGGGGCTTCGAAGTGTGGCCTTTGTCCCAGGGGGGCTGTAGAAAAACCACTGTCCCAGAGGCCGCCCCTGGACAGGCCCCAGTCTTGGAGACAGCCTCTTGTCCACAAGTCCCAGCCCCTTGGGAGCTACATGCAAGGATTCCGTACTCCACCCAAGTGGACACCAGAGGGAAATGGAATATTTCTAGCTGTCCCTTAAGCAGACTTGAGACTTGCAGGGGCTCTGAGGTTCAGTCTGAGAAGCCATCTCTTTCTCAGTCTGCTGAGAAGGCGCCTGCTCTGGGAGGAAGAGTTACGGGAATGCAGAAGAAGACTCCTCTTGGGCAAGCAATGTCCTCTCCTGGGGCCTGTTGCTGCTCTAGGCTGGGTTTCCACGTTGCTGTGTGTCTGTCAGTAAGCCTGGACCTCTCTGGGCTTCTAGTGGCTCATGAGTAAAATGCAGGTAGAGTCCAGCTGTCTGTGTCCCCAGCTGTAGCTAGATCTGTGTCCTCCACTCTGGTGCCTGGAGCCCAGCAGGTGCTCAGTTTCATACTGACATTCCCTGAGGAGCATTTGAACAATACCAATGTGGGGGGGCCACCTTCAGCAACTAAATCAGAATGCAGGCGAGGGGCCCCAGGTATCAATAATTTCACAAGGTCCTCAGGTGACTCCAAAGTGCAGTCCAAGCACAGACCCCACAAAACCAGAGAGGGGTCAGAGCCTCCATTCACTGAGCATCTCTACATATTGAGACTAGGATGAGTTTTGATTTTTCATGTGCAGCTTGATTCAGGCTCTTCAAATCAGCTGTGCGATGCTTAAGAGATTAAAAGGGAAGAGGAATCTGTGAGGCATTCGATGTTTCCTATAAGGAGAAGGGGAAACCACCCATGATAGTCTCACTGTGCTCATGACTACAGTGGCTATGTATCATTAGCTCATCCAACAAACATTTACTGAGCACCAAATATATGCCAAGTGTCCCTGGAGATGAAAAACTGAAATGTCCCTGTCCTCAACAACCTTACAGATGAACGGGGAAAGAGGACATTAATCAGTAATCACATGAGTTAGTAATTACATGCTGGGGGGCAGGAGGAGGCCTGGGCAAAATCTGGGGACTTGGAAAGCTTCCCCAGGCAGAGACCTTTTGTGCTGAACTGGGGAACAGGAAGCCAAGCCTTGCAGCGGATGAGAAGTCCAGGCTTAAACAGTGGCATTTACCCCTCTCCTGCGCACTGGCCTGCTAATGTTTTTCTTCCTTCTACTATAGACAAGCACTTAAGAGCAAGTAAAGGACCTGTGTAATCAATGGCAGGCCATCCCCTCTGGATGGAGGACCACACTCAGGTCTGCTTTCCAGAAGCTCGTTGGGGTGATGGTTACCCGGAGTCCATCATGGTGCCTGGAGCCCAGTAGGGGCCCAGTTTCTTTGCAGTGGCTTGGGCACGCTTGCCCCACTGCAAGCCAAGCCTCAGGGAGGAATGACAGGTCCCTCAGCTCATCCCCTTTCCCTGTGCAAGAGTCGCCCAGTCTGTTCTCCAAGAACCTCAGTGAAATGATTTGAATGAAGAGGTGTAAGCCACCCACTTGACAAATGGTTGGCCATTCTTTAAATGCCAGTTCTAGGTCCTGTTCTCCCTTATATTTTCACTACCAGCAGATCAGTTTTCTACAATGCTGTCATTGCCTGTGTCACATTGGGTCCGATGTCCAGTTTCATGTCCATTCCCTCGACCCACGCCTCACGTGATAAGATCTCTGAGTTCTGAACCATGTGTATTTGCTCACCATTGAATCTTCAGTACACAGTCAGTGTTCACTAAGGAATGAGTCAATCACTTTGATATGAGAATACTGGTTAGGATGACATTGACACTTGGTCTGCTTGCATGTGACACACTTTGGCAAGTGTGAGGATGAAAGGAACGGGTAGTATGGGATGGAACCTCTGCTCCTGCATGTGTTGGGCTTGAAGAGCCCTGGCCAGGCCTGGCCTTTCTCAGCCCGGCAGCCCCAAGGCCAGAGTCTTGGGCCCAGTCAGCTGTATGCCGCCCCATGCTGACACTACCGTGTCAGTGTGCAGTGCCACCATGAGTCACTGGCCCCTGAATATGTCCCCAGCTGAATGGTTTTGGTTAAAATTTGACACTCACCCTGAAGTGGTTCCCAAGACCTAGGATTTGTTTTTCTTGATGATCCCTTACTTTGATCAGTGAGACTCAGTGAAGTGGAATTCATGCATGATTTATTTTAGGTAGATAGAAAGTCATCTCTTCTAAACGGTTGCAGGTCCCTCCTTCCCCAGGCTCTAGTTGTGCAGTCTCTTTTGGGGCCGGGCTCTCACAAGGGGAACAGTTGGAGTATCATAGGCAAAGGCAGTAGATCGAGCTTCGGGCCCTGCTGCTGTTCACTGTTTTGCCCGTGTGACCTTGCTAGACACTCTGCACATCTGTAATATGGGATACTCATGTGTACCTCCTAGAGATATTGTGATGCTCAAAAAATGAGTGTAAAAGCCTTTTGCCTCTGTGAAATAGATTTCCTGGTGTGTTTTACTGTAATTCTGTGGCTGCAAGGGCTTAGGTTGGGGCAATGGCTGGCCCTGTACCACCTAAGATTGAGCCCTGTCCCAAGAATCAAATTGTTGGGGGTGGGGAAAGGATCTGGGGGACAGGAGGCATGAGGCGAAAGGTGGGGTCATAGTGGCTTCCAGATCACAAAGCCACAATTTCCTAGAAATTGGCCCCAAGGAGGACCTGCCTGTGGCTGAAATTCCTACTCCTCAGCGTTTCTTCAGGAGACAGTATCAATATAATCATGCTAGTACACATTGGAATCACCACAGTGACCGAACCCCGATAATGAGGCCCAGGGCTGAGCTTTGTTTGTGCCTCAATTCTGCAAGCCATGTGATCCTCAGAGGCAGGGATAACCAGTGGCATCTTGCGAATGAGGACACAGAGGCCCAAGCCCACTTAACCTGGAGCCTGGCTTAGATGAGCTCTCCAGTCCTCCTCTCCCCTCCAATCCTCCTACCACCTGGAGGCCCAGACTCTTCAGTTCTCTGAAGGCCTGTGGCCAAGGGATCCATCTTCCCCAGCCCTTGACCACTGGTCAAGGATTAGACTCCAAAATTAAAGAGCATTTCTAAGAAGGGTGGTGACAGGGACAGTTGCATGCCACTCACTTACTGTGTGGCCTTACACAAGTCACTTACCCTTCCCTGGGCTCCTTTTCTCCGCTGCACCATTCTTTTAGGCCAGCACCTAGCACTAGGTGTAAGGTAATCGCTAAAACAGCACTGTCTCTGCCTTCATGGGCAGGCAACAGAAAGACAGTGGACAAATAAATAGAAAAGAGAATGCCAGGACAGAGCTTAAGGGAGAGATTTATTTTATGGAACGGTGGAAAGAAGGAGGTGAATGGTGACACTTTAACTGAAATGAGAAAGAAGGGAAAGAGCCAGACATGGACATTCAGGGGTGACTGAGGGGAAGGGGGAATTCCAAAATGAGGAAATGCATCAGTCAGGCCTGGTAAATTAAGATGCTATAATAAATAATCCTTAATACTCAAGATGTTAAATAACCGAAGTTTATTTGTTGCTCATATTACAATCCCCCTGCAGGTGAATGGGGAGGGAGGAGCGTTCTGTCAGGTTACAGAATCTTCTGTAATCATTCTGTGCACATTTTTCGAGGCCATCATCTCAACACAATGCTGAAACAGCAGAATAGGGTCTCATGCCGGCAATCAAATGGCTCAGCCAGGAAGACACCAATGCTTCATCCCCATCCCTGCCCTTGGCTACAATGAATCCACAGCCTACAGATTAGCAGAGATTCTGGAAGCAGAACTCCCTTGGGCTCAGGAGTGGGAAAAGCCAAAGGAAAGGAGAGGAAGAGTAGAAGTGTCTGACTTCTGGGAACGTAAAGTAGTATAGCCACCGTGTAAAATACTACGGATGTTGCCCAAAGAACTAAGACTAAAACTACCATGTGATCCAGCTATTCCACTACTGAGTATGTATACACCCAAAAGAAAGGAAATCAGTATGTGAGACACCAGAACTCCCGTGTGCATTACAGCACTAGTCTCAATAGCCAAGATATGGGACCAGCTAATGTGCCTCTTTATGGGTGAAAGGATAAAGAAAATGAGGTACATAGATGAAAAAGAATAAAATCTTGTCATTGTGGCAACGTGGTTAGAACTGAAGGACATTAAGCAAAGTGCAACAAGCAGCCATTAAAAGCTAAATACTGTATGTTCCCACTCAGGTGAGGAAGCCAAAAAGTTGACCTCACTGAAGAAGAAACTAGAATAGTAGTCACTAGCAGCTGACAAGTGTAAGAAAGAGGAAGACAGAGAGAGATTGGGCCACAGGTAGATAGAAAGAACAAGGGCTAGTGTTCTACAGCCTAAGGTAACTATAGTTAACAACAATTAATCATATGTTTTATAAAGAACTAGAAGAGAGGAGTTCAGATGTTCCCAACACAAAGAAATCATAAAATTAAGGAGATGGAAATACCAATTATCCTGATAAGATCATTACATATCGTACACATGTATCGAATTATCACACTATACCTCATAAATATGCACAATTTTAAGTGTCAATTAAAAATGAAAATGAAAACAAGATGAAGCCAAAAAAAGACCAAAAAAGAGAAAGACATTTCTCCCTACATCTGAATCCGAAGGGCTTGCAGCCCCTGCCTTCTGTATGGGTCACCTCTGCAGGACCCCAGTGGGCATCGGCTGTGTTTCCAGCACTCCTGTCTGGGACATCCTGTCCCTCTCTGCAGGCAAGAGCTCTACACCGAGGCCGCTGCCTTGCTCACAAGTGAGCTTGCCATCCTCACACGGTCTCAGAAAGTGGGGCTCCCACCCTCAGCCTTCCAGGTTTCCTTTCTGGGCCTCTCCTTGCCTCTGTCCACACAATTCAGTTTCCAAGAATAAGAAACAATTAGGAGCCCCTGCTACATGTCAGGATTTGAGTTTTTCCAGGAGAGACTCCAGCAGGTCCCCATGCAAGAGAATGACACCTCTCAAGTCTGCCCAGGCTGCCCGCATCCTGCCCTGCCCAGGGAAGGACCGACCAGTTAATGGCTACAGCAATGCTATAGTTAGGTCCATGTGTTCCTGCATAGAGTTCTGGATTCGAATCCCAGGTTACCAGCTGAGTTTGGTTCCCTTAAGTCTGAATTCATCTGCCAAGTGGGCAGCAAACCTAATTCAAAAGTTGATGGAAGAATTACAGTAGAATAAGGAAGGGGAAGTGCACATAGTTAAATAAAACAAAAGAGGTAAACAAAACTCTTTCCCAATACTACACCCTTGCACCAATTTTGCTGAGCCCCTGTTCCAATTAGAGAGAGATGCTCTCTTGATTTATGTGTCTGATAATAAAAGAGGTACTAATTACACTTTTACTACTGTTGATTAATTCCCTGTTGCTGGAACTGTCAAAAAGATAATGCAACACCACATTATTTCCCTGTGGTTTCAAGCATTCCTTTTGGATCTTCCTTACCACCCTCCCACTAAACTCCAACTTTACCCAGCCCCTTGGGGGCCCAGAAACTTCCCACTCCTGCCCCAGGACATAGGCGAGAGACTGCTAGTCCCACAGTTCAATTTTTCGTGTCTGCCAAGCCTCAATACTTTGTCCCTGGCTCAGCTTCTTTCCTTTCTGCAAATAAACTTGGGGCTATTTTGGAAAGATTTTGCCACAACAGCCTCTGAGTGCTAATGAGTGTGACTTCGGAGAGAATTTTCCATTAGTAGTTAAGAAAAAAAGACAAAGCACCTTGAAAACTAATAAGCAATACTGGACCCTCATCTCCCAACAATGTCTCATCTGCTAAAGAATAATTCTCTCCAGTGCCCGAGTTCAGAACTAAGACTGCTTTTTGATAATATGCTTCATCCAACAAATACATCCTGAGGACCTGTTGCATGCCAGGCATTCGGCTGGAGAATGCTTAGAATACAAGGCAGAGGCAGGATGTAGCCTACACTAGAGGAGTTACAATTTCAGAGGATAGTGCAAATAGTACAATATGGCCAAAGACAGACTGCAAAGCCAGATTCATAGGAAAATCCGGGAAGACTGCCTGAGAGAAAAGAGGCTAGGAGGGAATCTCAAGGGTAATAATAGATGGTGCCCCACAGCTTGGGCTCAAGTTCCATCTCTGCTGTCCATCAGCTAAGTGACCAAGGCGAGGCCATTTCTCTTTGCTTTCTTTTCTTCACAGGTAAAATGGCAACAAAAAGTAGCACCAACACCTTCTGGGGTTGTGATGATTAATTGAATGCATACACATAAAGTACAGGGTCTGCCACATAGTAAGTGCTCACTGAAATCTAACTACTAAGTAGCTGTTATCTCTTAAATGGGGCCAATAATAGAGCCTGTTTTGATGTCAGGGTAAAGAAGAAAAACTTCGGGTAGAGAATACGGCACTAGTCCCGGGACACAGCAAGCACTGGATAAACTTGCTATTTGTTGTTAGAGTTGTTGTCTCTGTCAGCAGCAGAGGTGGGGAGGGGGCAGTGAAGGGCAGGGGGGCAAAGCTTTAATTGACCCCCTCCGTCTCTGGGTTCCTTCCCTTGCATGCTAGCGTGACCTCCAGATCTGAAGCCATGAATCCTCCCAGAAGCTGGAGAAAAGGAAGGCTGATGTGGGATGTCCTCCTCTGTTCTCAGTCAAATGTGTGGCTTTTCCGCCTGGCTTCACACATTGTAAAAGGCGGCGGTGTGCGGATGGCTCAGTGTCCCCACCTTGGCTCCTCTTGACCCACTGCACACCCATGGACGGGTCCAAAGCCCATCATCGTAACGGACTTGCAGCTGGAGGAAGGCGCTGGATGCTACTAAATCCTCTCTCCACACGCATGGCCAGCCATCCCCTCGTGGTGATGACCCGGACTCCACCACACCCCTTCAGTGATTTCCGAAAGAAAAGCTCTAATAAGTGCCCTGGGATGACACAGACAAGATGCCACTGAGATGGAGGAAGAAACACAAGACATTTTTGGAGCAATAATTTGAGCTCTTTTTGTTAAGCCTACCTTCTGAAAGCGTTGCTATACTATCTTGCTGTTAGGTTTCAAAAACAGTGCTGTTAATGAAATGCATAGAAAAGTAAAAACATGCCATGCAAATTAGACACCTTTGGGGATTTTGAAAAACTTGTTTGAAGGGCTAATTAAGAAGCTATTAAAAATAATTAATAATAATCTGCTTTTCCCAAATTCTTTTCAGCTCTGAAGTGTAAGTGACGCCATTTTTATTTCACTTTTTAAAACACAGAAGCAGCAGGTTCCTCTTTTACCCAGTAAAATATGTATATTTTTTTCTTTTTCTTTTTAGTAGCCGGTCCCTTGTTTACCTGGAAATGTTTTTCTGAACTTTCAGTGGGTTCTTTCCAAGCTACTCTCATTTTTGCTTTTCCTCCTCCTGTTTTCCTTCTCTGCTTGAACTGTTCACGCAGTGGATCCCTCGGCAAATGCGGTCAACGCGCCATCGCAGGAGTGGCTCTAAGGCTCGCTTGGAGAAAATTGTTGTGAGTTACAGGAAATTAAAAAATTCCTGCAATACCAACCCACTTCTCAAAGTCAATCTGTGGTATCCCAGAATCCACTCGACTCTGAAGTCAGGCCAGAATGATTTTTGAAGAGTAATTTCCAGACTTATAAAGGGTCACGACGTGTATTGAAGCCATATTTGCTTCTGTGTTTTGTAAATTTTGAACTCATTACTAGACCTTTGTCTCTTACACCCCTGTGTCTGGCTCATACCTCACCCTCATCAATCTGAGCATTTAAAAAGTCTAATGAAAAATGCTGAAACACCAATTGTTAGGAAGCTAAGGAGGAACCAGCTTGAAAGGATGGGCAGGGAAGTGAGACACCCTTCTCTAGCACTGGCTCAGCAAGTCTTCAGAAATAAAGAGAAAATAAACAAGATTTCCCACATCTTCTGAGCCCCACTGCTCCTGACTTTGAGATATGTTATCAGCTGTGAATGAATCCCACGATTCCAAACTGTTCCTACGCTCAGTGCTGGTAGAAGACACACAGTGTGACATTATCCTTCCTCAAGGCATGTATCAGAGGTCTCTGTGTTCCCACAAGATCATGCTGGCATCTGCCTGAGGTCCCACTGAAGCTGTAGATACCTTGAGACTTCCATAAGTTATCTCACGATGCACAGAGAAACCCCGCCGGGAGGTCCTGCAATGTTCTCTAACAGAATCTAAAGAGGTTGGAGCTGCAGATGACCTTGGCCTTTGGGAAGTTGATGAAGACCGTATGACCTTCTCCCAACCATACAGTTGCCCGCCATTCTGCCCCCATCTCCCCATCTCCTCCTCCCCTCTCCTCGCTGTATGGCTTTGGGTCACTCAGTCTTTACACTAAGATCCTTGGGGGCAGGTAAGTATCACAGCTGGGGTCCCTTCCCATGGCCGGATGGTAGTCAGCTTTGGAGAAATGGAAAAACACACACCTGGGAGGCAGGCTGACTTAGGTTTGCGGCTCAGCTCTGCCACATCCTAGTTGTACAGGCTTGGATGAGGCCCTAGAAACCTCTCTGAGCCTTGTTTTCTTCATATACAAAAACAGAGGCAGGAATACTTGTTTTTAGCATGGCTGACTGGTGGGACTCTGTGAAGGGAGGCTCGCATTTGGTTTGGGGTTAGAGGGGGTTCTGGGCTCTACGTGGAAAGAGGAGCCCAGTCCACTGGGGTGGTGGCTGAGGAATCATTGCAATCACCATCAGAAACTCTGGATTCAGGGAAGGAGCAGCTCCGCTCTTTGACACCCAGCCTGACACCTCCTAATGAAATGTAAATGAGGGTTCTAACAAGTCTGCTTTTGCTGGGTGTGAGCCATGGTCACAGACAAGGGGCTGCAGGAGGGAGGCACCAGGCCTGGGTGGCGATGGGCAGCGAGCACCTCCGCTTTCTCCTCTGGCAGACCCCAGGCGGGCGCTCGCTGGCCTCTCCGTGGAGAGGAGGGGAGCTTTCTCTCGCTCCGCATGTCCCTCGGGACCCTTCCAACCTTGGGAAATCAGGCCGAGCTCAGTGGCTCCTGCCTGTCTTAGACAACTGGGCAGAGGCTGCTCAGTGGAGCCCAGGTTGGTGTGAAAGCACACGGAATTTAAATAGAAGCTGCTCCCTCGATCTGCAGTCACAGACATGGGGGGCTTTGGGCACGAGGAGGCAGCCTGGCTGGCCCTGCACATGGACCAAGCAGCCTTTGTCAAGTCCACTGCCTACTGAGCACAGGAGTAAGGTCCCGAGTGGTGAACCCATCTCCCTGAGATCACACAGCAAATTGGTGTCAGGGCCAGGAGAGCTCAGGAATCATAACCTAAGGAGCACAGTGGCATGTGGCTGTAATCCCAGGGCTCTGGAAGGCTGCAGTAGGAGGATAGCAAGTTCAAGCCCAGTCTGGACAACTCAGCACCTTAGAGAGATTCTCTCTGAAAACAGTTAATTAAAAAAGCACTGGAGAGGTCGCTCAGTGGGTTCAATCCCCAGAACAACAAAGGGAGGGACAGAGGGAGGGAGAAAGGAAGGAAGGAAGGAATCGAGGAAGGGAGGGAGGGAGGAAGGAAGAAAGGAAGGAAGGAAGGGAAGAAAGGGAGGAAGGGAGGATAAAAAGGAAAACTTATAACAACACTTTAACACTCTGGGTTCAGATCAAAGGATCCGAAGCTGCAGACAAACCTTCCTTTCCTTTAAGGCGAGCAGCTGCTGAGCATCAGTGTTAGGCCGGGCCCAGGAAGCTAAAGATGAACAAGATCATTGAGGCCCCATCTTCCCAGAAACCAGGGCTGTCTTGCCTCAGAGGTGATGGTGGAGACCAGATCCAAAGCCTGCCCAGGACTAACAAGGCCAAGAGCAGGG
>RJWM01034842.1:0-19400 GCA_004363535.1 Dasyprocta punctata | reverse complement strand
ATTCTCTTGATCTAATTCTGATATGCCTATTAAAAAGAAATGAATACTCATTACAATATATATAGATATTATCTAAAGGTACCACAATTAAACCCATGATAACACTGATGATTTTAAATTTAAATAGCATTTTATAAAACATAACAAAGATTGTTAAATAAATATATATTTGTTATTTTCATTCCTTTAAGAACAGTTTTAAACTCAGGGATTGAAAAAGTTACTGAGTTTTAATGCTTAAAAAATGACACTGACATCTGAAAAAAAACCTGGCAGAAATAAACAATTAAAATCAGCAGGGAAAATTGCAAGTATTGAAAACTCTTAATGAACATTAGACACGAAAATAACCAGGTAGACATAGTGGAACAGAAATTGAAAACCCTTCTAGAGTAATCTGCATTAGCAGTTTACATTCAATCCTAGGCTTTCCAAGGTTTTCCCATATTTCATCAACCCCATTTGCTATCTTTGTAGAAAACACTATAAGGTATTCTTCTTTCCTATGTTTCTAACCCTAACAGATACTATTTCCTGATTGGTTTGTTTGTTTTAGTTCTGGGATTAAACTGACGGATTTCACATGGAGCTATATTCCCAGCTGTGTTTGCTTGTTTTTTGTGATTTTATTTTAAAGAGAATAAAGCCAAACAAAATATAACAGAATAAAGCCAATCAAAACAAAACAATGAAAGTGATACAGGACCTCAAAACAGGATAATAGGAAATCAACCATTGCTACCATAATGCCTCTTGTTATCTTCAAAATTGCTGCCCATACCATCAGACACAATAAAATGAAACAAAACAAAACAGAATAAAAGCAATCAAAACATTGAATAAAATAAAACAGTAAATCAGAGCAAAACAAAACAGTGAGAACATTATTGAAATTCAAACAAGACAGAAGAAAATCCCCCATAGCTACTATATTGCATATTTTTATCCTCTAGATAGATGCTCAGACTACCAGCTTTAGGTCTGTAACGTCAATCCATCAACATGAGCATTCAGGTATCTTCGTGTCTCAGTTGCTGTCAACTCAGTCTGTGCTCCTCTGAGTTAGTCAGTTGTTTATGAGGCAGCGGGTGTTGACTCCTCTGGTCTCCCAGCCCGCATGCCAGCTGGTTCGTGGCAAGGGTGCATCTTCTTTCTCCTCCCAGCCCGCGGTCACTGCTGGCTCATGGGAAGGGTGCATCTTCTTTCTCCTCCTGGCCCACAGTTACCACTGGCACACAAGAAGGGTGCATCTTCTTTCAACACATGACGATTTGGACCGAATAAAGCTGAGCGTCCCTAGTGTAGCCAGCAAGCAAGTGGGCAGAGGCTGTGGTGTGTAGACTCGGGTGCTGTGGCCAGAAGCCCAGGGTCACAGAAAGCTCTCCATCAGGAGGCTCTGGCCGAGGTCTCCAAGGGCTGCAGCCTCCCTAGCTGCTTTTTATACCTTATTTTTTTTTATTTTGAAATACGTTCTCATTAAATCATTAAATTACCCAGGCTGAGCTCAAATTTACAGTCTTCCTGCCTCAGCTGCCTGGATTGTGAAGATTTCATGTACATGCTACGATGCTTGGCTCAGTTTTTATTCCATAGTTCTGTTTTCTTCTATTTTCCCTTTACTCACAGCAACTATACTTAACATTTATGTCACATAGTAATTAGAAATTCTCATTTTAGACTTTCTCAGTTCCCAATATTAAGCCCACAAAAGAACAAACATCCCTCCCTCTATTTTCAGTTGTCCCTTCATACTAGATTATGGATATTGCCTCCTTAGTACTTGTGGAATGAATTCTAGACACGTATTTCCTCCGTGATTGATTGAATCTCACACTGAACTCACCAACTTCTGCAAGCTGGAACCATCCTCAACATTCAAGTGAAATTCACCTCCCATGAGTGACTACCCCAGCATATCTGGATTTCCACAACTCCTTGCTGAAGCATCATCTTCAACTGATTTTTCTCACTGCACCTTCATGACCTTGTTTAACTTTAAGACATTTCTCCCCTTGTCTCCTTTCTATGTTCCCCTCTTGGTTTATACTTTAAATGTCAGTAGTTGCTAAGATTCAGTCCTCCCTTCAATCTCGACACACTTTTTGTGTGACTCACTCACTTCTTTAGTTCTAATTACCATGAATATGTTGATCATTCTTACTCAAATTTTCTCCACACATATAGTCTAACCCCTGATCTCTAAAGCCTATTGGGCATATCAATGTAGTGGCTTAAAAGTACTGTAGCCTCCATAAACTGAGGCTGATTTTTCATCTTCCCAAGCACCATTTCCTCCTCCTTTTCTAGTAAATTCAGTGAATTTTTGCAATTATACATGTCCAACTATCTTCTACTGTCTAGGTGATAGAATTTTAGAAATGCAGAGATTCCTAACCACCCTTCCTGATCTATGTGTCAGATAAATTGGAGATATTAGTGCAATTAAGTACTTACTAGGGTATATTTGCCTTGGTTCTTCATTTAATCTGCATATCCCTATGTCAGTTAAAACTGTTATTCTCATTTTATAGATGAATAAACTGAAAGTGCTAGAAAGGAAATAATTTTCCCAAAGTGCATCAGTTATTCGGTGCACATAGGACTGCCTGCGACCAAAGACCAATGTGGACTGCAGAACCTGCCCCTCTACACTGTAGTCGTCTGTCTCCTTGCTCATATTTTCTACCAGATTCTAGGTGCCATGAGTGTGGGTTGTTGTAAATATTCACAGTATTTTTATTTTACTCATTATTGTTATTAAGGAAAATTACCTTATACATTCAAAGTATTTTTTAAATATTAAGAAAATAAGTATTGTAACTATCTCATTATACTAGACTGCATTTCTCTCTTTTTTGTTACAACGGTAGGAGAGGTGGTTGTGTTTATTACTGTCTAAGATCCACAGTGTTCTATTTGTCTTAACCCATGGGGAACATGACCCACTAATATCCTAGATTCCCTTTTATATATAAACATTTTGCTGTCATCTTTGGACTTTACATACAAGCAATAGAGTTGTGAATTTTCCTTTTTCAAGTTTACTCTAGAATTCCTACTGAAAGTTGGCCATGTTAAAACTCAAGGAAAGACTTACCTGATGATAATCTTAGCAAAAGCTAAGGATCTTGTTCTTTTGGATGTCTTGCTGCATTTAAAATGTGGTTATGCCTAGCCTCGATGAAGCACATTATATAATTCATAGTATACATAGCTACTTGAAAATTACATGGAAGCAAAGTTCACACTTTAGATCAAAAATGTGCCTCTGAATGGCTTGTAAGTTGAGACATGGGGCATTGGAAGGTCACTGGAATACAAGGGTGATAATTTCATCAGTGGGTAACCCTTTTATGAGTTCATAGCTGAATATTCTCTTAGTGGTACCTCGGTTCACGAACTTAATTTGTTCTACAATTTGGAAAAGATGACCATTTTTGTGTGGGAAAGATGGCTATAGTCATGTTCATTACCTGATGTAGTGCTCACAGACAAAAACAAAATCTTGCCTCCATTTCTGTTTCTAAACCAAATTGTTTGAGTTACTAGCTGTATATTCTGTTAGTGGGACCAAGTTGGAGGTGTAATCTGGAAGAATGTATCTTGTCTCTGGCCCTTTCCTCATTGTTTTTCTGCCTCCTGTTCACCATGAGATGACCTGCTTTACTTTTGCCATGATGCTGTACCTTACCATGGTCCCAGAGGCAAGGGAGCAAAGTCACTATGAACTGATACCTCTGGAACTTCAAACCAAAATAATTCTTCCCTCCTTTTAAGCTGACTTTATCAGATCTTTTGTCATAGCCATAAAAATCTAAGAAAATTATCATTTATTTCTTGCCTAGTATTTCCCAAAATTGTATGAAATAGAAATGTTGGAAACAAATGCAATCAAGAGCAAAATAACTGAATAACAAAAAGGCTACTTTTGCAACTGCAAGAGCTCAGGTGATTTGAACACACCTCACTAGGTATGACTAAAGCACAGAGATCACTGAGATAGAAGGGGCGATTGCAGCAGGTTCTAGTTGTAGACGCCACAAGGAATTCCAGGCAGATAAATAGACAGCAACACAATGGCCCAGGAGTGTCTTTGTGTGTTTCATCAGGAAGGCAAGCAGCATTGGGGGAAAAGTGATAGGTGTCAGAATGTCAAAGAATCTGAATCAGGAGTGTAGTTACATGGACTTCAAGGATTCCAGGGATAGGCATAATCACAGTTCTTGGGGAATCAGGAAAACCTGTAGGGAGCCAAACTGTGGATGTATGCTCACTGGAATAACACAGGTTCCTGTGAGCTGAAACTGAGGCATAAACAGGAATTGAGTCGTAGGCAATGAAAATCTTGACTAGAGTTTCAAATTAAAGAGAAGCCAGCATCAGGCTCTCTGATGAACAAATTAAGATTCTGGAAAATTTTCTAACTGGAGATGAGACTAAATCTACAACATGAGGTCAGCCTAGGTCTGGAGAAGAACTAATCCCAGCTAATGGGAGTGGACGGTAAGAGAAAAGCCAGTTACACATTCCATCTTTATTATTTAAACTCATGACCTTGGGCAAAGAACACTGTTGTCACTGAAGCCTAATAGCCTTGACTACTCAAAGAGCTGTTAGAAATTTATAGACAAAGAAGTTTCATAATTGCTTAGCAAAGAATTTTTATACTCTTTTCCTAGTTTTCATTTGTTGAATCTCCTAATCTACATATCTCTAAAATCTTTAGGCTATCATTTAAAAACCCAATGTCATATGCCCTCATTAAGGAAGCAATTTAGTTAACTAATGTCATTATATTACCAAACATTATAACTAATTTGACAAATTTTTCATAACCACCCAGTGAGATCCAGACTCCCTTGTAATTTCCAAAAGACATGCTGATAGAGAAAAAAAAATACATATCAACACTGTCATTTCTAAACATCATTTGCTGGAGAGTAAAATTAAGACTCTCCTCCCTTTTATAAAATCTATCCTTCAACTTGAGGCAAAAATTTAGTTCTAACTACCCCAAAGAGCACATCTAACATAACACCACCCACCACACATACTTTTTGGACCACTGGACAGAAAGGTAGAAATAACCAATATGTCATTATTCTTTCAATTGGAAATTTGGCATTTGCTGAATTCATTCCAGTCAGGGCAAGCTAGTTAGCAGCAGCAGCAGATGTTATTTTCAATTCATAGATGAACAAAGTCCTTGAAGAATTAAGTGAAATCAACAAAAGGGTAAAGCTAAACATACAGCAAGAAGATTTGGGAAATGAAAGCAAGCAAGAGATTAGAATTTCAGACTGAGACTTACCCATTGATAAACTACTGATGGAAGGTTGATGTGGCCATAAAAGCCCTGTCACATTTTAAAAAGATGATGCCTTTTTGTAACAGCCTGTGCTTTTGTTTACCACTACTCAAAATGAAAGTTACAAGGTTAAAATGAATCTGACATTTAAGGAAAGTGATTAAAATGAAGTATGGAAGAAAAGGGTATAGTAATAAAACATAGTACCTTTGGAGACAAATAAATAAATAAGTAAATTGGTAGCAAGCAACAAATCCTTTTGATTACTGTCTTCCAGAATGACAGAAATTCGATGAAATTTGTATTTGTGGGATATAAAACCAAAATTAGATTAGACAACGTGTAAAAATTTTGCGATCACTTATGATTGATCTCCTTACTATTCTGTCATAATCCTTACTATTCTGTCATAATCAAGAGGTATCCACTTCCATTATGTATTGAATAAAAAATAAAATCCTTGATTATCAAGCCAAATAGTAGCAAATACTTGATAATGACCATCAGTTGACACTACACACAATACACTGAAAGTACTTAACAAATAGTAGCTAAATGACTGCATGAATAAATGAATTCTACATAATGAATGTGTACAAGTAGGTATACAAGAGGACAGGGCTCTGAATGGCCTCAACCATTCCATCCCTTTCCCCAGAGATTTGCAATTCTCAGTCAGAATGTATGGAGGATGCAACATCTAGCGATCACAAGGAACCGTCTGTAACCATCTGGACTTGTACTGTATTACGGTGTCTCAGACCTGCAGTATAAACGCAGGATGGGATGCTTCTGCAGTCCCTCAGCTCTGATGCACAGCGAGGCATGCCCACTTTGTTACCCTGCACAGTCCCAGTCCTCTGGGGGACAGACTCACTGTGGCTCCCTGGCTTCTCTTTCTCTTCATCTTGCTGTCTTATCTGTGAGTAATAAGTTTGCTTTGTCAGACAACCAATGCGAATGCTTTGTCTCAATCAATTCATGCTCCACTAGGGGGTTTGTGCAAAATCTTTGCAGGTGAATTTATGTAAAACCTTCTACCAGATGGGGGAACCTTAGCGGAAACTGACAAGGTGTTTGAGAGATCTCCTGGGATCTATCCATTGCACTGTGCTCTGTTGAGTAAGGCAGCTTTGAGGGAATTTTCTTTTCAGTCAAACAATACTATAAAATGATTCTTCATGTTGAAATTACTATACTATACTAAACAATACTATAAAATGACTCTTCATGTTGAAATTAAAATGGGGAGAATCAAGCTTATAGTCTCTATTCAATTAGGGATTTTTATTTGATACATTGTTTTAATATGGGAGATGGAAAACAGATAATTTTATATGAAAATGTATAGCCAGAAGCTATTTTAGATTACTTTAGGCACGGGATTTCCAAACTACAAGTCCTGCATAAGAAATACGTATTACCAGAAGTCAAAGTGAAGATGAGAAAGGCAGATGACCAAAGAAGCCACAGCATAATGAAGACATTTAGTTTAACCCCATGGCAACAGACCTGTGGCACACATGTCTCAGCCAGGTGTTTGCCATCACCGAAAGCTCTAAAAGGTTCATCATCACTAGCTTAGCCCAACTGTTGCTACCAATGTGCAACAGGGATTGGTGTGATTATTTATAACACTGTGTTACCAGAGGCTCCTTATCTTTCCACAGACTATCAACAACAAAATGTATTATGTGAGCGTATGCTTTTGCGTAATCAGTATTTCTCCCTTATGAAATTCTACTTCCATAAATCCATCATTTCATTTTCTGGTTTCAAGGATCAGCAGTAGATGTAGGCCTGGCCAATCCATAAAATATAATTTCTATGACTACATAAAATTTTCCAATTGTGAGCAAGGTCTTCACAGTAGATTAAGTTACAGGCATGTCTTAATGTACCCATTTTAAATATAATAGTTATTTTTCTACCAAGCTGTCCTGCTGCAAGAATATGGCATTGTGGCTGTCATAGCTTTGACATGAGGAGTGATATTCAGTCCGTGGAGTAAAGTGAAAGCAAATTGTAGAGACGTGAAGGAGTAAGAGTAGAAAGGAAGTAGAAAATGGTGAAAAGAATGAATGAGAAAACAAATAAATATATTCTGCAGAAAGTAACTGTTAGTTCCACTTTCTAAGCTTCAACTTTCTTTCTCTGCCTGTGATTCCAATGAGCTAACCCAAGCAAGGCCCTCTCAGCTCTGTGATCCCATGCAGCCCACTTTGTGCTGAAGGAATTCGAGCTGTTTCTTTCACTCACATCCTCAAGAAAAACAACAGCTGCAGCTGCTTGATACATTTATTTATCTCTGGGTTACCACCTTCTCATTTTTGCTCCTTTAGCCTTCAACACTTGTGGAACCAATTTTGTATATAAAATTTCCTCCTTTTGAGATACTTACCATGGTTTCTGTTTTCCTAATTAGATCCTAACTGATAAAATAATCTGGCCGGTGCCTGGGAAAGAAGTCTTCGAGTCATCAGCATGTAGCTGGTAAGTGCAGCCATGCGATGCATGAAGATCATGGGACAAAGGCTTCCAAAGAAAATGATTTGAAAGTGGCCAAATTACTGTGTGCTGGTTGATACTGATCTACTTGAATCTTAATATGAAGTGTCATTGGCCTAAAGGACGTCCAAAACAGTATGCAAAAACGTTTGCAGAAGATCAAACAGAGTCAGTTCTGATAGATGCTAAGGCAGGATCCCCAGCCGTCCAGCCTGTGGACCTCACTGGTCTGTGGCCTGTTAGGATCCTGGTTGCACAGCAGGAGGTGGGTGGAGGGCGGGCGATCAAAGCTTCACCTGTATCTGTATTCACAGTCATTCCCCATTGCTGGCCGTTATCACCTGAGCTCCTCCTGTAATTGGAGGTGACGTTAGATTCTCTCGGAAGAATAAACACTGCAGTGAACTGCACATACATGGGCTGGGGGCTCCGCACTCTTTGTGATACTCTCATATCCACCCAGGAGACACTTGTCTTCCACAAAACCAGTCCCTGGTGCCAAAAAGGCCTGAGACTGCTGTGCTATGACACTACCCAGTAAAGAGGAGAAACCAAAGATGTAGTAATATATTGTGCTCATTCATCCAGATATAAAGTTGATCTTACACAACCTCCTACACTTCTTTGGGCCTTACTGCCCATTTGTAAAAAGGGTTAAAATATAATAACATTCAGAGGCTGTTTTGATGTAATGCATGTGACAATGTATGAATAGTGTCAGCTTCATGATAACGAGCAGCACAAAGCAACTACTACTATTAATAATCAGTGCTACTACAACATGCAAAAGACCAGTGCCAGACTGATCTATTATAATGCTTTTTCTATATATATGTAAAATAAACATATCATAGATATGGCTAATAAAATTAGTTTTTATTTTAAGAAACTTAACAATATGGTAAATACAAAACCATAGAATAAATAAAAACAAAAGGCATTAGGATAAATGAAATTTGTTGCCAAATGAGATGTTTTTGAGTTCCGCATCTTGCACTGCTTCTGGCTATTTTACAGTTCTGTGCTATTTGCTATGGGGGTCAGTCAAAAAGAAACTAATTGGTCACGTTTGCATACTTCTAGCAGTCCTGGATCTCAGAGCTGTATACTCTGGCATCAAATAGAATATAGTATTTGGATTTCATAGGGTACAAAATTACATGGCCTTTTAATCTCAGAGACCTGGCTCTGTGAGCTAGCACCTTAGTGGTAGAACCTCTTCAGCAAAATATTTACTACATTTGAAATACCTGAAAGACTGATCACACTTTCTCAACAAGCACACTATAACCAAGATTGCTGTGATTAGGGATTGCAGATCACATCTGATTTTTTTACGTGAATGGAACACACCTGTAAAACTGTCACATTAAATTTGACATTTTATTAATAGTCTGATTAAATCACCCTAACCAAGACTTTTCTTGGACACAAACCCTAAGTAAACCAATTTAAATTTAACAGCCTTCTTCCACATCTATGACCAAAGAGGAAAGCAAATACACAGGACTGATGTTCAGTCATTAACATCACACGCCCCTGGAACCAGCTCAGACCATCTCAATCTAGAACTTTCTAAGTCTTATTAAGCAAAACTAGTGTGACTCAAATTAGAAAATACTAATTTCCTTTAACTTCCCTCATCTATAATGGACATCTATAATGTCTAACTGTAGAATTTTTCTCCTGGCTCACTACTCCAAGCCTCCCTGAATAGCCTTGGATCTCTGTAGACATTGAAGATGTGCTAAGCTGCTTTGTGTACATTTACGTCCCCTTGAAATTAGGGCTCGCCCCTATATAGTGTCTCACTGCTGCCAACTGCAATCACAAAGCACTCACAAGGGACAAGTTTGTGTATGTGAGCACACTATGAGTCTATGTGCAGGAATCTGTATATAATATATGCAAGAAACTAAGCATCACATAATTGCCTATCACATCAAATTTTATAAAGATTTAAAATATTTTATAGGCATTTTTCCCCGAGGAAAATGAGATCAATTCTCCTCTCCTGCTCTCCAATGACAGGAAGCAGTTTTGACTTGCTCACTGTTGCAGTCCAGCACTAACATTTATAAACCATAGCAGATATTATACAAATGATTGTTGAATAACCAGTGAGTTCCTGGAAAGTCATTATACTTTACCACTATTCCCATCTACCCCACACATGTCACTTGGAAAACATGCTTTTATAAGACCCATCATTTACATGGGGAATAGAAAAAAGGAAGTCATATGAAGCAGTTAAATCAGTTTAACAGCATCAAAAATAGTAAAATTTCCTATATGAAAAACAGATAAAAATATCATCTGGGGATAATATTGGTTAAGTTAAAATGACCTTCTCCAAAAGAACCTCAGAGAATCACTACTCAGAAACTCAGAAAAAAATTCTAAAATAATATTAAATATTATTTCCAACCGTACTTTCTTGCCTGTCACCACTCCCTCCACCTGAGAATGAATTCTTCATTTACTACTTGTTTCTCTGATACAGATGTTAGAAAATGTGAACTGTAGATTTTCTCTGTGTGTTTGTCTTTGGGGAAAAACTTTTCACTGCCTAAAGAGATGGCTCTGAATACTAAACACCTGAATCAGTGAAGGAGTACATCTCAGAATAAGGCAGAAAATGAAAATTTTGTGTCTGTAATTACGTTGGTTTCTACTAAAAACCTTTGCTTAGATTTAGATATAGAACAGAAATAAAATGTTTATTACTATGTTTATATAAAATAGAATGTGTTTATTATTGTTTCTAATACGTTTATACAAAATAAAATGTTTCATTATTTCATTTATTCCCCAATCCAAAGGATTGCTTTGTGAACTCATTTTACCATTTGTGTACCACATGCGAATTCTGCCAGTTGTCAGCGAGGAGATGGTCTCATGGACTATGTCATTGCTTCCTCCTTTGGGAGCACCATGTATTAGGCAGACAGAGGCTCTTTCTCCAGTCTGTGTCAAAGCATATATGGCACAAGTAAATCAATCAATTTGATTTAGGAAAAAATTCCAGCAGATTCCAAAAAGTGATAAGAATGTCAGAATTTATGAAATTAAGGCTCCAGCCAACAGCCCACCAAAACAAACACTGAATTTCTTCTCAGAACTAACACTAACCAAGTTGGTGATTTTCAGTTCTCTGTACTTGGCATCATCACTGATAAAGTAAGCTACAACACTCTATTCACCATCTGTTTCATATTTCAAATATTTTCTCAGAAGGTTTGATTTATTAAAATTGAAGGAGTTACTAGATATCAAAATTATAAGAAAAGTCTCATTTACTTCAGATATTATAAAAAAGTAGTATTCATAAAATCCCCAAAATTTAGTAGCTAACTCCACATGACCTCTACTTATCATTATTCACAGCACAATCAGCTGAGCCATGGGGAGAGATTTTAGATGGTTAGAATTGAGAAAAATGAAAAATTACATATTTTTAAATGAACGTGTTACAAAGAAGTTTTCAAAGCTTCGGGTCATTATTTCAACCTAGATTTTATATCACATGTTTTTAGAAAATTACTTTTTATTTTAAAGAGAATTTTTAAAAACATTACAAATGATACAAAATTTCAAAACAAGATGATAAGAAATTAACAATGGTTATTATATTGCCTCTAATTGTCTTCAAAATAGTTGCTCAGATTACCAGATATAGGCATGCAAAATTGATCAAATAATAGAAGCACTAACTGTTCCTTTCAATGAACTAATAGAATGAGTAGAACAATTATTTAG
Source organism: Dasyprocta punctata (assembly GCA_004363535.1). Classification (NCBI taxonomy): domain Eukaryota; kingdom Metazoa; phylum Chordata; class Mammalia; order Rodentia; family Dasyproctidae; genus Dasyprocta; species Dasyprocta punctata. The sequence goes on along the minus strand of RJWM01034842.1, from coordinate 7,825 downwards.
CTATCTTGTACGTATCCATTGAGTCCATTAAATACATTGAGTCCATTAAAATAAACATGCTCTATATTAACCATAAAGAAATTCAAGTAACCACATCTGGAGGTGGCCTCCACAACCATCTTTCTAGTACACATGACTTCATGTGATCCCATCCCCGAGAGTGGACAGGACCTACGGCTTGGTCCTAGTGTAAAGAGTACGACATAAGTAACAGACTCCCAACTCTGATTATGTTTAATTGTACAACTGTCTTCCTCAGTTCATTCACTGTAAAGCCTTCCCCTGCTGGCTCTCTAGATCTGGAGCAAGGCTGTGCTGCACATAAAGGAGAAGCAGGGGTCCTTCACGAGGGGAGATAGTCTAGGACCAGAAGGCAGCCTCTAGCTGAGGGTGGCAAGAAATTGTGGCCCTCACTTCTACAAGCAAGGGGAACAACTCAAGTGAGGGTGGAAGTGAATTCTTCCTTAGCTGAGTCCCAGATGAGAGCACAGCCTAGCTAACACCTAGAGTGCAGCTTTGGAAGACTCCAAAGAAAGAACCCATTAGGGCCATGCTTGGACCCTTGACCCACAATTTTTTGTATTATTTTAAACTGTTAATTTCATGCTGCTTTCTTATGAAAAAAACAGTAACTAATAAAGAGATATCTAAGTGTCTATAGTCTGGGCAATATCCCATATTAAGGTATCTATGTTCCTGTTCTCAAATATTATATGCAAAGAAAAGTATAATCTATCTGAAAGTGTAATGTCACCAGTACAATTAACATTTTTAGTACCAACATCTGTTTAACTCTCAAATTGTTAAAAAAAAAATGATGCTTCATAGTAAAGTAATTGGTCTAGCAGTATACTTGCTCTTTTACTACATGATAAAAAAACATAAAACATACCTTTACAGATGTATATTTATTCTTTCATACTAACTAGGTGGTTGTTTTGCTTCATTAAGGAGACATGTAAAATAAAATAATCTTTTACTTCATCTCAAATAAAAGTGGTCACATCAAGCCTGTCATGTTATTCCCCTTGTAGTGAATTCTCAGAGCCCTCTTCCTTACTTCCAGCCTGCTCCTGTAGTCATGCCCCCAAATTCCTAAACCTGTATTGCAGTGGTTATTTTTTAAACTGTTTTATTAGCCCACGTTTACAGAACATAATGTTTACATTCCTTGTGTGGAGTTGGTACATGTATGTAACACATCATAATTCTTTTATTCATCCCCTTTCTCTCCTCTCCCATCCCCTTTTTCCATCGCTTGATCCTCTTCCCATTTGAGAAGGATCTACCTCCCCACTTCCTATCACCTATCTTTTACTTCACTCTTTATTTATATTTAGGTTTTTCAGGTTACTTCTCAAAGAGAGAATTTTTATTTCTCATGTCAAATGGCAGATTCAAACAAATATGGATTGAAGAAGGCCTCTTAGCTCCATATCCAAGTTACATCTCAATATCCTTTTGACTATTTTAACTGAAATAACAGATAAAGAAAAAAGATTATTTCTTTTAATAATTACAAAGGGTGATATCTTGAACTATACTTTATAAATCACAACTGTATACCATTTAAAAAATATCAATCTCATATAAATCACCCATCTCACAAAAATCTAGCTGAAAGAATCTCAGCAATATGTTTCAAAACTGGAAAACAGTATCATTAATCACATCAGACAGTCAGTCTTTCTGTGCTCTGCATACTGATCATGATACACATTCTATATAAACACTATACGGATATGACTTTTTAGATCATGGTTATTTAAATTGATAACTTGTCTGCATGATTTTGGCACAGTGGTTAAACACAAACTGGAGAGGTTATTAGAGTATAAATAAATATCTGGGTGTACAAATGAATTCTCACTAAAATATTTATTTGGAGTTAATTAAATTTCATTATTACATCCATCATTACAAATTATCTCCTGCAGTCTCATCATTGGCTTAATTGCTTATTATTTTACAAAGATGGAAAAATGTAAGCCAAGACGCTTAGAAGAAGACTGCCATTCTTTATTTCAGTAGACACAATCATTTCCTTTTATCTAAAACAAATACTAAGGTAAATTAGCTAAATATACTACATCCTTGCAATGAATGCTAATGTATCTGGGGCAAGTGTTTACAGAACGTAAAAGAGACTGAGACATGCAAATCCTCCAGCACGAGTCCTGCAGTGAGTGTATGCCACTCTCGCTTCAATAAAACTTGAAGAACAAAGTGAAGGAAACACTTGGTGCAAGATTGTGCAGCGTTTCTCTTATGTTCCAACACATCACTTGTTGCCTGAACAATGAAGAGAACTTGCCAGAGAAGACTTGATCATCTTTCCCATTCGCATTACCTCCTTAATGACCTTCAGTTCCCATTTTATCAGTATATTTTAAACATCTCCTTCCAAACTTTGTGAGAAAATCATAAGCCAGGATTGAGTAAGTACGTCATTAGTTAATACGTTCTTCATACAATCAGTAGATCAGTCACGTGCTTTTGGTGCCCCATTGTACCAAACACTAATAGTATTTCTGTGAAAAGTTTTAGCTAGCTATTTTAAGAAATTGGTCAAACTATCCACTAGATACTCATTTCGTGGTCAAGAACTTTAAAATATATCTTGGAGCTCCCCTTACAATGAAAACCCCATGAAGAACAGCACTTTCTTGGTCAGGTTTATTTTTATGTGTGTGTGTGTGTGTGTGTGTGTGTGTGTGTATATATATATATATATATATATATATATACACACACAATATATATATTTTATATATAAAATGTCTTGAACATAGTTCTGAGCAAGCATATTTCAACATAAATTAATTAACCAATATATGCCTTAGATACTATGGATTAAGATTAAGATATATAGGCTTACTTTTTTAATGGCTGGGAGATTGGCTCAGTGACTTAAGCGCCTGCTTGGTGGCAGGCACAAGGTTGTGAGTTCGATCCCTGTTACCAAAAAAAAAAAAGCATTTATTTTTCAATATTGTCTGAAATTTATTATAGAAGAAAGGATCAGAGTACATAAGTGTATGTACATCTTTGTATGATGAGATACGAAGCAGACATTATGTCAGTGTTATAATACTGAAATAAGATAATGGACACACAATTCAAAAATCTGTAATTAGGTTCAAGTGTCAATTGCTGCAGCAGATTCATGATTTTGATAGGTGAACAGTAGAAATTGTTAGTAAAACCTGACATTCATAATAGGGGTTTCTGTTTTTTAATATTATTTTAATGTTCTTCCCCAGCTTTAATTGAAATATAATTGACAACTAAAATCTGTGCGTATTTATGATGTACATGTGGTTTTTATATATATGTACATTGTGAAATGATTACCACAATCAGGCTAATTAATATATCTATATATTTTGGATACATCAAGCATCTATACTTAATTATAAGGAAGGAAATTCTGGAAGGAAGACATCCATTGAACTCTTACAATTTATAGTGTGGATGCTTATTTTTCTGTGTAAGTTTTTGAAACATTTCCACTAATTACATAACTCCAAAGACTTTTCTAGTTTTAATGAACCACACCAGTATTAGACATTCAAGTGTAGGAGAGCCTTAATATATTTAAATAGCTTATCCAATTTATAAAATGTTTCCATGAATAAACACATAATTACCACTCCTCCATATTGCAACCCTAAATGGTAGACCATGTAATTATGAATTAATGAGGTGGATTTTCTTTTGTACCTTACGTAAATTAATTTTACTACTTTCTAAAAGTGAATCGTTTTTATAATAACTGAACTTAATGTTTTTACATATTTGGATTTCTTTATAATTATAGTATTGAATGATAAATATTCACAGTATTTTGGGGTAATAATTTTTATAAAGAACTGAACCCAACATGAATCAATTAAATAAACAGGAAATTGCTGCTTTTTAGGCTTACTGCTGCATCTGGACTACTGAGAGAACATAAGAAATAAAACCTTCTAAAGCTAAATCACTGAATGGACTAGACAAATAGGATTATTAGCCAAATAACAGAGTGATGCTTAAAGGCCAAACCTACAAAGACAAGGAGAGATGCAGTATTCAGATATGGTTCCCAAGTAAGAATTTATTCCAAAGTAGTTACTTTGTTATTTAGCTTAACAAGTAACTTTTATTTTTTAAATTTTTGGTGACAGTACATTTCTTGGTCATCCATAGCTGGAAAGAAAATACCTTTGTTATTTGTCATTACACTGAAACAGATTCATTTGACAGTAGACTAGAAATAAGGTGTTTATCAATTTCAAATGCTCATTTATTTACTGATCGTTTTAAAAAAAAGTCAGTTGGGATGATTTTGTTGAGACCATAGACTAGAACACAACGTCTCTCTGAAAGAACGTTCATTTCTCCTGGGCCCAGACAAGTAAGGCAAGATTTATAAGTCAATGTAGGAAAGGCAATAAGGGAGGGGTGCAATACCAGAGACTCTCAACAATGTAAGAACCAGAACAAATATGATCAATGAGTCAAGTTAGGACAGGCACACAAGATGGGGGAACAAAATAGTTCTATTAAAAAGGATATGTAAGCCGGGCGTGGTGGCGCACGCCTTTAATTCCAGCACTCCACTCGGGAAGCTGAGGTAGGAGGAGCGTTGTGCGCTCCAGGCTGGCTTGGGCTACAATGCGAGCGCAAGATCGGCCTGAGCTACACATTGCGACCCTGCCTCAAAAAACCAGGACCGGGAGTTTGGCTCCGTGACTTAAGCACCTGTCTGACAGGCGTGAGGTTGTGAGTTCAATACCCAGTGCCGCAAAAAAAAAAAAAAAAAAAAAAAAGGATATGTATATATACATGTATATTTCCACAGATATAATACTACAACTATTCCACATTACCACAATAAAATAAAATAAAAATTGATAACACACAAAATTCCATAGATGTGGGAGCATGAGGACTAGCCCAGCTCAAGAATATGAAAAGGTAACTTAACCAGTCAGGAAGATACTGAGGAAAGGGGAAAGCACTGAGAAGGCAACTTGAATTTGGAGGTTTACTCTCAGAGCGAGAAACCACTGTTTCTCCTATTTAAATGAGATGGGAGAATAGGAAAATACGCATATTTGTATAACGAATACTGAGAAAACAGTCATTAAGTACCAAGCACTCTTCTAAAATCTTTTTAAAAATATCACCAAAGTAATGTTTATAACAAACCTGCAAGGTAAGATGTATTATGATCCTCATCCTTCTGAAGAGAAAACAGAGAGGCAGCGAGACATTTGGCAAATTTTACAAGTCATCTAACTAGGAGGGATAGAGATGGATTTGATTCCAAATGTTCTGTACCCAGAAACTATGATCATAACAAAAGTGTTAAATTATAGAAATTATTTAACCACATTTTAAAATAGATTTTAAACAATAAAAATAATTGCACGTCAGTGGTTAAACACGAAGACCTGGAAGAAGACACAAATGAGAAAATTCAGTAAAAAGGAAGACAAGTGAAAAATTCAAAGAGCTGAAAATAAAATAGCACAAGAAGCACCGTGAAGGGCATTAATTTAATATATGGGAATCAAAGATATATTGTTCAATTTTATTCTCAAATTCAACTCCCAAAATCAAGAGTCTTAAAATGTGTCTGCAGGAATCTACTTTATCTATAGCCCAAAAGTATAAAAGTCATGAAATGAAGGGTGAGATATAAAAATAGCTTCATTTGTTGATTCTTGCTATTATTTCCTGTATTACTGGAGTCCCAACAGGAAGTCTTGGCCTGTGCTTATGGCTTTGTTTCCCTTATTTTTTTTCTTTTATCAGTTTCAAAGTTTCAGGTCATATACATGTGCCCTTGAGCTATTTTGAATTGATTTTGTAAAGGGTGACAGGTAAGGAATGTTATAGTGTGTTCAGATGGCCCTCACTTAAGCCTTATGCAATCATGGATAGGGCTGCGTCTGGTGTTTGTGACTGATTTGTTGTCTGGCGCTGGGATTAGCCATGTGAGTGTTTCAGCAGTCCAGGGGTGGGGCTCACATACAGTGTAAAGGCAGGAAGAAGGTGTGTCTCCCCCTCTTTCCAGTTCGCACCTTGCTGTTTGGCCACCATGAATGACGGACCCCCAGCCATGCCACCCTGCACTGCAGCCAGTTGAGTATGGACTGAAACCTCCAATCCTGTAAGAAATAAACCTTTCCTTCCCTAACTTTGGGCATCATGTATTCTGTCTCAGCAATGAGAGAGAAGCAACTAAGACAAGGAACTACTTTCAATCTTCTACATTTTCTCATCATCATTTGTTAAAGAAGCTGCCCCTTCCCTAGCATATATATTTGGAACCTTTATTCAGAATCAGATGGTGATAGTCGCATAGGTTTAGTTTCATGTCATGTAGTCTGTTCCATTGCTCTGCACATCTATTTTCATGCTAGTACCATGCTGTTTTTGCTATTATGCCTTTGTAGTATAACTTGAAATTGGGTATTGCAATGCTTTCAGCTTTACTCCTGTTGCTTAGAATTGTTTTCCTTGCAAATTTTAGGATTGTTTCCTACTTCTGTGTAGGAAATCATTGGTATTTTGATGAGAATTGCATTGAATCTGAAGATTGCACTGAATCACTTTTGGCATTATGATCATTTATCAATAATAATTCTGCAATCCATGAGCATGGGAGGTCTTTCTGAACCACAAAGGAGACAATCAACAGAGTGAGGAGACAATCTACAGAGTGGGAAAAAATATTTGCTAGCTACTCTTCCAACACAGGAAAAACATCTAAAATACATAAAGAGCTAAAAAAAAAAAATACCAAAACATCAAATAGCTCAATCAAGAAATGGGCAGTAAAATTAAACAGGCATTTCTCAAACAGTAAGTACAAATAGCTAATAAGTATATGAAAAAATGTTTAATATCTTTATTCATTAAAGTAACTCAAATCCAAACCACCCTGAGACTCCATCTTCCAGCAACTCAGTCAGAATGGATACTATCAAGAATACTATCTATATCTATATCTATATCTATATCTATATCTATATATATCAGAGCTAGTCAAAGGGAAAAGAAATCTTTCTACACTGCTGGTCGTAATGTAAATCAGTAGAGCCACTATGGAAAGCAACATGACAGTTACTCAAAAAACTAAAAATAGAACTATCTTTTAATCCAGTTTTTCTACTTCTTGGTATGTAGTACCTGAAGGAATTAATGTCAGCATTCTATAGGGACTCGTCAACACCCATATTTAATGTGGCACAATATACAATACCCAAGGTATAGAATGGGCCTAGATGTCCATTAAGAGAGGAATGGATAAAGAAAATATTGTATATATACACAATTTAGTATTATTCAGCCATTAAAACGAATGAAATTTTGTCATTTGCAGAAAAATGAATACATCTGGAGATCATGATACTGGGTAAAATAAGTCAGACTCAGAAAAGCATCACATTTTCCCTTACATGTGGAATCTAAACAATTAATAATAAGAAAGTAGGTAGGTGACTATAATTAGACAAGAGAAAGAGAAATGAGGAAAGGATGGCAGGGTGGGTAATAGGGATCAAAATACATTATGTGCACTGAAAGTCCCCAAAACATGTGAAACTAGGAGGTAGAGTGGAGTGAGGTGTGCAATGGGCATGGATGGATGGAGATTAAAGTATGTTATGTGCATGTACAAAGAAACCCTTACAAGAAAAATAAGCACCACAAGGCAAAGCACTCCAAAGTAAAATTTTATATCCTAATGATTTATAAAATAATAGCATTGGAAAAAAATTAAAGCCTTAAATAAAGCTTCAGTTTTTAAAGAACATTTTGACAGGAAATG
>RJWM01034841.1:0-19943 GCA_004363535.1 Dasyprocta punctata | reverse complement strand
AAAGAAATACCATTTAAACATAAAAGAAGAACAATTCTAAAATGTTACAATGATTGGAAAAATGTTTCAATTCATTTTTTCTTTTTTTGGCATGAGGAATAAATTTTTTTCATAGGAAATTCATTCTCTATTTTTAAATATGAACATCACGTTTTCCTTGGGTATACAAAGAACTATTAGACATCAACAAATGAGGTGTACAAAAGCATTATTACCTTTGGGTATAAATGCAGAAGTGATATCATTTTAATGGTAATAGAGAGACAGACTATAATTACTTACCTGAAAGTCTGACATTTGGACCTAATCAGTTATATCACGCTTACAAAAAGACCATGCTATTACAGTAAGCTCAAAGCATTCTTCCTCAAAAATCAGAATCGTGAATCAGGAAATAAGCAAAGTATAACTTTGTAGAAGCTCAGGTTTTGAAGAAAGCATGGGTGACAGAAAAAATGAAACACTGAAACCTACAGCCAGATTAAAAAAAAATCTTAGTTGAGAGCAACTGTTTTGGATACTTGTTGCTATGTTAATTATGTAATTATGTGGAAAGCAACAATTCCTGAAAAAGGCCAGCTAGGTCCTTATTAAGAATGTAACCATTTATTGGAACCAAAATATAAAAAGTAGACTCTGAAAGCTTCTCTCTGTTACAAAAACTTAATCAGAGACAACTGAGAGTGGCTTTATTTTGCTGCAACTTCTATTATTTCTCTTGCAAAATTTGTAGGCCACTGCATCATTTATTTATGTTTCATATGCTTAAAAAAGAACCTAAAAGAAAGAAAATGCCCACCTACAAAATATACCATAAAGAGATATGACTTTCATTAGACAGAAAGGCAACATTAGCACTACAAAAAAATATAATACAATGAACTTTTAGAAAAATATCTTAAAAGAAAAATGAACATGCAGCAGTCCTCAAGCAAGGAAAAAACAGAAAAACACACATTATATTAAAAACTAGTAATGTTTATATGTTGAAGCAAAGTATGGAGTACATGAAAAATATGGGATAAGAGAAAGTTAAAAGTATTTGTAATTGGATTTATACTTGTGTTAAGTAATTGGTAGAGGATTCGAGGAAGCAGGTGTTTGATTTTATTTGGGTAGTTTAAGAAAGCGAGAATTCAGGATTGGATATCTGAATTATTTTATAACAAGAATAATAGATTGCTGTAGTTTGGAAAAGAAGCTTCAGTCACATTTACTGGTAGAAGGAGAGTGGTCAGTCATTTCTGCTGTGTACACAGTGTTCTTGTTTTTACCTGTGCCTGGCTGAACGGAGCCTTCTTGTTCTTACACACTCCATCACAGGCACAGAATGACCTTGTCTGATCTTAGTGTTCTGTGAAATTGTAGATATTTCAGTACAGGAACAACACAGACCAGCTAGCCAAGCCAGATCCCAGGAGCAAGTTGCTGGACTGCTTTCCTTCTTTCTTTCTTAAAATATACCTTCAGAAAAGGAAACTATGGAGAAAAAAAAATGCAAGGAAAGGAAAACAAGGAGAACAAATAATGTTTGTTGAAGGTTGAGAACAGAGGTCAATCTTCTATTAAGAGAAATGGAGTAGGTATAATTATCAAAGTTATAATAAGGCAAATACTGTGGTCATGAATAATAGCCAATAATAATGGATTACTTTCATCAACAAAAAATTTATTTGAGAGATACAACATAGAGTTTTTTCCCAATAAATACTAGAAATTTTTAAAGTAAGCACTTTGAATAACTATATTTCCATGTACAAAATATGAAAACTATAAATAGTTTCCATTATCTTCATGCAGAATATTAGGAAAAAAGTCTATGGTGAAAAAGTTTTGAAAACTCAAATATATTGACAGCACATTTAAAATCTATAGTTAAATCAGAAATCTGTTTTGGCATAACCAGATTAATAGAAGAAAATAAAGAACGCCTATAAAATTGGATATATATGTATGTACATCTAATATATGTAATTCATATATGGTCATATGTAATAAATGCATATATACCACAGAGTATAGGTGGTATTTTGAGCAATGGAAGCAGAAGAAATTATAAAACAATGATAATAAAAATCAGTTAAGTATTTGAGATAAATTATGATATACGTGTTTACAGTTTAAAATAAAGTAACATTTAGGAAATCAAAAATTAAATAAATTTTAAAATAAGTTAATATTGGTAAATGCATACCTGTTCAAGCTATGTAGGAAGTATGTTATGACTTGTCACTAGATGCAACCTCAAAGCCTCATGTACTCATTCACACATGGGACCTTTTAGAGCTGGCTGGATCTAGGGTATGTGATACTCGGTTTAAGTGTTTGTTATCTCTAAACTGTTTTAGCATAGTTCTGGGTGTGGGAAGACCCACACTGGGTGTGGGTGGCACCATCCAAAAGGCTGGCGGGATGGATGGAATATAAAGTGAAAGATGGAAGGCAGGTTGCTGCGTGCTGCCTCAAGCCTGCCCTACCGTGAACTGTCACTCCTCGGTGAAGTTTCTCAGCCCGGCCACCCTACCTTGGAGCCAGCAGATTATGGACTGAGGTCTTCACAAACTGTGAGATAAAATAAAACTTCCATTCTTTAACATCTGGTTGCTGGGTATTGTGTCTCAGAGACCAGAAAAATAATTAAGAAAAGGCTTTTTCACTATTTAAAAAATGGTAAATAAGAAAGCATAAAGACATTTAAAAAATATTTCTGTGTAGATTTTACATGTACATTTCAAAAGAACACAATCAAGAAAATGTTTGAAAACAGCCAACTGACAAAAATTTTTAAAACATAGCAGTAGTATATATATATTAGTCTTCAGATAGTTAGTATAAGTTTTTAAAAATATCTCTTATGACAGTCGACTAGAAAAATTTTGGAGGTAGAGGATGGAGACAATGGGAGAGAGTGGAAAGGAAAATGTAGCTAGGTAATGGGATTGATAATAAATGATATATTACATGAACACACCAATTTCCCAAAATGAACTTCACAGTTCTGCATTAGAAACAAAAGAGAAAAACTCAAACTCTGCGTTTGTGTAGTGATAAAAATAAGAAATATAATGCAAGATTTTTAGCTATATGTGAAGAGGATATTTTATGATACTTACACAATTCAAATCTAACCCTAAATATATACAATACTGTATATTTCACAAGTTCACATATATTGAAAGTAAAGTGAAAAAACATAAATTAAGCAAAAAGGGAAGAGAAATGTAAAGAAACAGAATCAACATGCAAGACCAAGAGCATTAAAATGTTTAAAAATCTGTCAAAAATATAACTGCTATAAAAATTGTAAAAAAATATGTAAGTAATATTCTAAAGCAGTAACACAAATATCATCCAAACATTTGAAAAACGAGCCTTATTAGATATAGAGGAATACAAATTAAATCATCAAGGGATTATCCAGGATTGAGTTGACTGCAATGATATAGACACTTGGGGTAGCAATTAAAATGTACAAGGTAATAAATTTCCTTCAGATGACATCCTAACAGGTGTCAAATCACTAAATATATTTACACTTTCGTTTAATGTATCTATTTCTCAAAATCTGTTCTAAGCACAAACAAAAAAGCCACATATGCACAAAAATATGTGAAGGAAAAATTGAAAACAAAATTGGTTGGGATTACCAAACATTGTAAATTACTAAAATTTCCAATAATTGATGTTTATAAGAATATATGCAACTAATTAGCATGACAAGACAAGACAAAAATGTACTGCTCAAAAATACAGTTAAAACTGGGCATGATGGTGCATGCCTGTAATGTCAGGACTGGGAGCCTGAGGCATGAGGATCTTTGCAAGTTCGAGACCAACCTGCATTTCAAAGTTAGCTCAAGGCCCACCTAAACTGCATAGTGAGACCCTGTCTCAAAAGCACACATACAAAAAATAAATAAAAAAAAAACTAGAATACGTAAATAAATAAAAATACAATTAAATCAGATACATTCTTTTTATATATGGCTGGTTTTTAAACAATGAGGTGTAAAAGAAGGCAATCATACTCTATAGACAAAACCTGCAGCCAATACATTTAAAATGCAAATAAATTTACTTAGTAATGAAAACATGCTTGAAGAAGCAGAAAACATATTATTCATAGACTTTATCAGAATTTCAAAGAATTGTCACTTATTTTCATTTTTTTATTTTTAAAATTTGAATTATAACATGTCTGCAATTATAATGATTTCAGTAATGTTTCACACTGTTAATTTTGGTATCACTTTAAAGAACAGAATTATGGATTATCTCTAAGAATCAGAGATAATATAATCAAACTTTTCCCTACATTTTATACATCATAATAATAATTTAATACATTATATACCCTGAATAGCAAATACCATAAACAATGTTATTATTTTGTCACTTATTTCCCATTTGAGAAAAAAATACGAGTCAATTATTTTTTATGATTCTTTGCAAATTAGTTACCAGCAAATAAAAAACTAAAAAATGCCCTGATATTAATTCTATGATAACAAATCCCGATTAGTTCATGAATTATTTACAATACTGATTTGAATGAATATCTGGGCCCCTAGGTAGCCATTTAGTGCAGTCACTGCGGTTAATGTCTCCATGGTACTCAGCCACAAACAAATTTCAATGTGCAGTTTGTGAAGAGTAGTTTTTTATTTGGTTGCTTGGTAGTTGATTTGCTTTCGGCTTTGTTTTTCATTAACATGCTGTTTCTTTGCTTTCTACACTAGATTCTTATTCATCTGTATCTCTCTGGGATAAGGAAAACATTTTACTTGTTATAGGTTGTGGAAGTCTCTCCTCTGGAGCTGACTCCAGTGTTCCTTCAAGGGAGGGATCTGATGGCTTTTGTTTAGCTTTGCTGGACAGTTATTGCTCATCTTATTGCTCTACTACACATTTCTAAAGAGACAACTTGGTATCTATAGTACAATTAAGTCTATCTTTCTCTGATGTAATCTTTCCCTTCCCTGCCTATTTTGTGTCTTAGCTTCTGCTGAGTGCTTTATTAACTTCCTGCTGTAAATCTTTTGAAGGCAGAAAAGAGATAATCTAAAATCCTCTTATATGGCCATACAATGCGAAAGAAGATAGTACAAAGTTGTCTATCTACAGCAGCTTTATAGGTATTTCACCCACTTTTTCTCCACAGCAGTCTTCAAACTTTGAATTTTCTTCTTTTGTCAGAGAGACTTTGCAGCTATTTTATAAAGAAAAAAATCTTAAAATGAATTTAAAAACTGTGCAGAATTTTGTAAGACACTTGTAAAATATTCATTCCACAATTTTCTGATTCAGAATCCACAAATTTCTATTTGACCCATTTTTCTATCTTACTCATTATGAAAACAGTATAATGTGTGCAACTATATAAAAGAATGTATCAGGAAAGTTCCAAGTTAATAATAATGATACTTAACTTTTATCCAGGCTTTGTTATGAATTTTGTGGAAACCTTGAGCAAATGCCCAAGTGTTATTGTTTTGCTTTTTGTTTATAAAATGAGGTTGATGATACCATAAAGGAAGGGTGATGCATAAGTTTTGATTTATTCATTCTTTCTTCTTTTATGGTTATTTTATTTCTGCTATTTTCTAGTTCCTGTATCCTTTTGTGAAGAGATCATTTCTAAGCATATGACAATTGATGAAGAATTAAGGTAGGAAAATGATGAATGTAATAAATTTTGAGCTCAGAGATGATTGCTGATTTGCAGGTGAAATAATAGGCTACTCCAGACACAGAAGATAAAATGTTCACAGTGACATGCAGCATGGATAGAAAGTAAGGAAAAAGAAATATAACTCATGGACATTAACCTTCTGAATGAAAATAGAGTGTTGAAAACGTTAGAACCAAGAAAAAAAAAGTTCTTAAAATTAAACGTGATCAACAGGGGCTCACATTGAATTAATAAAGAATTATACTAAGTATGCTATTCTCTTTAAATTCATCAAAGATCTTTGGGATCACATACTGGACAACTTCTATTAACTGAGGAATGTATCAGTCAAACAAAAGGAATGTCCATTATCTCATTAAGTTCTAGTTAATAATTAGAAAATAAACAAAAGTCACAACCTCGCACCTGCCAGGGCAGGCGCTTAAGCCACTGAGCCAAACTCCCAGCCCTGATTTTTTGAGGCAGGGTCGCACTATGTAGCTCAGGCCGGTCTTGAGCTTTCACTGTAGCCCAAGCCAGCCTCGAACTGACAACGCTCCTCCTACGTCAGTCTCCCGAGTGCTGGGATTAAAGGCCTGCGCCACCATGCCCGGCTAATAAACAAGTATTTAATGCCTGGTAAAATGCTGTAAAAATATCAGATTAAGAAAATACAGTGGTGTTTGGAGCATGTGGTAGGTTAGTTAAACCTAGTTAAAAAATACAAGCTCAATGAACCAACACTTGGCCTGGGCAGTAGGAAGGAATAATTTTGGACAATTGCAATGATTTTGAGCACAGGATCAGGATCAACTGTTATCTGAAGATCATTTTTCAAAGATCCTTTGGGTTACTTTGTGGTTGCTTTAAGTGAGTGAATAAAAAGGTACTATTCAGAAATTATCTTTAGATCACAATAATGAAAGATAATACGATCTTCATAGATGTTAGAGTTTCTCGATATTTTGGAAGGAGCAATTTGTTGGTAAAAAATTTTCTTGCTTTTGGCAAGAAAAGTAGTACACCTGATCTATTCCCACTTTATGAAATTCCACTCTCATAATTTTAACAACAATAACAACAACAACAACGACCAGAAAAGATCCTAGATAGCAGATATTATCCCTACAAAATGAAACTTCCATGAACTGACAGTTACTGTAGATGAAGGGAAAATTAAAGCATGTGTAAATAGGTATGTTTCAAAGATAAAACTGAAAATAATTTTCTTGTGAATTGGATATGCACTGCGGAAATTTTGATGCCAAGGTTTCTGACTTGAACATCTGGAGGATCAAATTGCCATTCCCAAAATCTGGAAAGCCAAGGATGCAGAGGGAATCAATATATCAGTTTTAGCTATATCAAATTTGAAAGACAGCTGGATGTGAAATTGAAGTTCAAGGGAAAGTACAGTTTTTGTGTAAAATTTTGGTTATTAAAAGTGTATATATACATATATATATTATATATAACATTTAGATGAAATGGTATTAGTGAACTCATTTAGAAAATGAAAACAAATAGAAAATATGGGAAATTAAGCATAAAGACAGAGTCCATTCAAAACTGAGAGTTTGGGAAGATGACAAAGATTTTCAATGGTGATTACAGAGTTGGAAGTCTGTGTGTATGCATTTTTGGGTGTTTGAGTGTGTGTGTGTATCTATACATATACAACTGTATCTATGTGACAATATTTTTCTTATAATGACAAATCCTTCCTTTGAAAAATACTCAGAATTATGACAAAATTGTACAAGTTATACATAATTATTATGATGTCAAATGGTATGTGACTGCATTCATTCAGATAGATAGGTAGATAGGTAGATAGATAGATAGATAGATAGATAGATAGATAGATATGTAATTATTAGGAAAAGAACCTGACAGCAAACACTCTAATGTCACATAATAATGTTCTGGCCTGGAATCTTTGTCTCAAAATGTGACTTTGACCCTCAAAAAATTTGTTCTGTGACTAAACAGTTATCTATTGACTTTGCAGTGCAATGAAACTAAATAGTTAAACCTATTTCTACACCTACTTGAATTATAATATCTAATACCATCATTTCTTATTCCTAGAGTAAGAATAAACCATAATATAAAACTTCTGTTTAAAATTCTTAGATGATTGAATGAGTTCTTGGATTATAAATTATAAAAATCTCAGGTCAGCCGTGGAATTGGATTAGGTCTTAAAAATATTTTAAAACCTGGTAAGTAATATATTATAGTACATATTTATATATTTGCAAAAATTTATTAAATAAATGCATATTTTCTAAAAGATAAACTACAGATTTTAATCTAGCAATATAGCCATGCCTGACATAGTTGATAGTTTTTACCTATCTTAGCTAATTTCTTTTAATTTTAAAGATAATAAAACCAAGCAAAATAAAACAGAATAAAGCCAATCAAAACAAACCATTGCGACACAGGACTTCAAAACAATAGGAAATCAACAATGGTTGCCATAATGCCTCTTGTTGTCTTCAACATAGCTGCAGATACTTTCAGTTGTAGTAAAAATCAAACAAAACAGAATAGATCCAATAAAAACATAACAATGAATGCAATAAAGGACTTCAAGATAATAGCAAATCCAAAATGGCTACCATAATATATCTTGTTATGTTTGAAATAGCTGCCCACGCCATTGGATATAATAAAATCAAACAAACAAAACAGAATAAAACTCAACCCAACAAAACAATGAAAATGATATAGGACTTCAAAACAAGATAATAGGGAATGAACATTGGCTACCACCTTCAGAAGGCGATCCCCCATAGATGCTAACTTTTGTATTGTTTTCCTCTACACTGATGATCAGATTACCAGCTCTAGATCTGCAAAGTTGATGAAACGCTAAACACTACAAGCGTTAACTTGTATTTTACCTCAATAGCTATCACTGCAGCCTGTGTTTCTCTGGATCAGCCAGTTGCTTACAGCAGGGTGGGGGAGGGGAGGTGTTGCCTCTTCTTGTTTCCCAGCCCATGTGCCAGAAGGGGCTCACATCTGGCTCTCCACCCCAGCAGCTTATGCATGGTGTTGATTCGCAGGGAGACTTTGCTTCTTGATGACTTCTTTCTCTCTTTCCCCACAGTCCACAAATGGCACTGACTCACCGGAAAAGGTTGGTATCTGACTGTCTCCCCTTATCTTTGTTAATTTTAATGATTACATTTTATTCTTTCCCTGCTACCATTTAACAAAATATATTAGGCAAAATGCATAATGAAAGTCACTTGACCCACTTGATCTTTCTTTTTCTCTGATGTGTACCTGTGTACTGGTAAGACACTCCTTGTGAAACATACTGAGAATATTCAACTATGGAATAAATAAATGTGATTTTTTTAACTCTACAAATTTGTTTCATAATTATAGATTTCATTTAATTGTTCAGCAATAATAAAAAATGTTCTCATATAAACTTACCCATTTTCTCAAAATAGTAAGGTAGCATCTTGAAAATGTAAAGTATTATATCACAAGCCAGATATTAATGTTAATACAATGAACCAATTTTATTCAGATTTTCTCTAGAAGTACATGTGTGTGTTTGTATGTGTATATGTTTTTGTTTAGTTCCATGAAATTTTATCATATATGTACATCTTAGTTACTTTTCACTCATAGCTGAGACAAAATACCTGACACGCAAAATTAGGGAAGGAAAGGTTTATTTCTTACAGTTCTTGGGGGTTTTTGGTCCATGTTCAGTTGGCTCCAAGGCAGCATGGTGTGGTGGGGCAGCCATTCATGGTGGCCACCAAACAGTAAGGCACATGAACCTGGCAAGAGAGCAAAAGAGGAAGAGCGAGTGTTCATCCCACCTTACTCTGTATGTCGGCTCCACCCCGGGGTGGGTGCAGCACTCACATCACCAATCCCAGTGCTACACAACAAACCAATCACAAACGCCAGACTCAGCCCTGTCCAAATTACATGAGGACTTGGGGAGATACAGGATCCAACCAATACAGTGTAGATTTGATAAATGTGAATTCTCACAAACATCTGTAGTCATTTGTATGCTTCTTTCTGCTGCCACTCTTTTTTAATTAGCAGTGATGTTAATCAGTCTGGAAAACACTTTCAACTAAATGATTTGATACTTAAAAGTAATTCTGAATGACTTGAACTGAGAATTTGATGATAGAGATAGAGGATACACAATATGTCAAATAGATAAATGGAACAAAGAGTGGAAAATAAAATAATGCAGACTCCAAATTTTCAAAGAATAAATTATTAGAAATTAGATAATAATTTTATTGTCATATAGGAAGACTTAAGATCACCAAGAGAGTGTAAAAAAAGAGTAAAGTAAAATTGGAAAAACCATATATTTTGAATGCTATATACTAGACCTAATGCATAGTAGTACAGTAATTCAGTTAATTTCAACTCCTACTAGGTATTTATCATGTAAATCAATTATAGGTAATTCAGACATTAAAAGTCAGTATTTTTCTCAAATCACATCCTGCATGAATGTGGAAAAGCATCAAAATGACTGATCTATAAATACACAGGTAAGGAATCTAGAGGAAAAACGGAGCGATTTTTGTTTAGTTACATTTAACAAAAGACATAGGGATTAATTATACTGTGGTAGTAGACTGCTGGAGAAATATAAAACATACAGTGAATAGAAGAGGAAAAAGCTGACTTCTGAGAATAGGACTTACACCAGAAAGAATGAGGCGATAATGCCTGATGAATAAAGACAGAGGCTACATTACAGGGTCCTTGAAAACAAGTGTGGGATGTCACTTTTGAATCATATATTCAAGCTCAGGTCATCAAACAGTAGATGACTCATACATGTTTCTTTCCATCCTGCTATTTTAGATGACAGTGGTTAACATCAGACATAACTGAAAAAAATCTTTTAAATCTACAAAGCATTTTTATTGACTCTTAAGTATTTTCCATTTTTGTACTTATACTTTAACCAGTCTCTGAAAAAATTCATGAATGCAGAGAAGTGGGTGTAACTAAGAAAACTGCTTGCACAGGTACTGCTAAATTGCTGTGTAATCAGAGTCTGATTGAGTCTGATTGTGAAAGTTCTCTTTAATGAATACAAACGTTTGCTAGACTGTTAATATTCCTGCTTATAATGTTATGTATTCACTCTATAATGGTCCTTTGTGAAGTACTGATCTTGTGGGATTTATATGCTTGAAGTTTTAGATTTAAGTAACATAATTAAAATATTAAAAATAAATAATACTAATGGACTTCTATCTTTAGAAATAGGTAATCTGTAAACTGAGGCATCAGTAAATAATTATGGGGTGTTATAATTATGAAGGATCAAATACCTTTAAAAAAAATTTGTGAAACTTTTTATAGATACTTAGGTCAAATAATGCCCTAGAAGCAAAAAATGGAAGTACTAATGTTAGCAAATTTCTTTTTAAAGAGGAACAGGCACTTTTGCTTAAGCCATCTTTCTAGAACATAAACTATAGGTTGGTAACACAATAAACGTTCACAAATCAAATAAAGATTTGCATTTGCTATGGCATTAGGTTTACAATTGTGAGGCTTCAGTTGATACTGCTGTAAGTAACATGAGTTGCAAAAGGTAGCCTCCTACCAATTTAATGTATTGCATTTTCCATAAAGCTTACCCATCCCATTATTTTAGTACCAGAAAATTATCATCTCCTCTGGATTTTTAAGGAAATTTCTTCCTAATTTTATAGCCTCCATCTCTAGTACCTTCTTAGGATATATATATATATATATAATTTCTTATTGCTTTATTTCTTACCTATAGTACATTCAGATATATAATCTGTGCCCCAATGCCTCCATACTTCTCATGAAAACTGATCTGAGCTGTATATAATTTCTTTTCTATCAGGGATAAAATATTATGTAGACTATAAGTTGTTTATGTCATGATAATTAATATATACTTTGTGTACTTAGCCCAGTCACTGGTAGGTACGAGGAGATCAGAATCCTATGGTTTCCTTCATTTCCTTCATCTTCTTTCATGTCGATGCTTCATAAATAAATGCCAGGAGTTAGTGTATCAATTTTTTTATTAAGCTGTTGTAGACCTGCTTCACTATTCTGTGATCCTAAAAGATGTCTGTGTCAAAATTTACCAGTTTCAACCCAGCTGTGATAATTCTATTCCTGAGCTTTCTGATGCATACTACACTACACTAATTACTGCCTCTTTCCTGAAACCTTTTCTTTGGTTTTCTATTTCCAATTTTTTATTTCATATTCTTCATTTATTCTTACTTGCCCTAGAAAATTCACTGGTTAGTCAAACAGAATTTTTCAAAATGTTCCAAGGGGTATAAATCAATTGAAAAAAAAGGCCATGCAATTTTGTTTATTTGCTTAATTTCTGTGAATTATTCTTATGAATCTGTAAAATATTTTAATTTGGCATTATTCAGATTTCTAATTCTGTTTAAGTGGAGTAATATGAAAAACAAGATTATTTTTAATTTGAATTCAAAAATTGTCATTTAGGTGTTGTATAGCCCATGCAATAGAAAATGTGGCAAAAAATTAACAGTATAGCAAGTGTTAAACTAGTGAAATGATCAGATTATGATACAAAATTTGTTGCCAGCTCATTGTTCCTTTGCCTGTGAGAATCTTGCATGCAGTTCTTTTGAAAACCACTGAAACTTCATTATCTAATATAAAAAGATCAACTAAAGGTCCCAACCTCCTGTATCTTCTTCCCAGCTAAAGTATCACCTTTTGATTAATTAGTGTCATCAGTATTCTTATCTTAAAGACAACAATAAAATATCTGTTAATCAATTTTAGTCATAATATAAAAAAATCGACTCACTCAGCTTGCCTTCAAACATTTTCATTCAAATATTTCATATGCAAGATTAAGTAGAGATGCAATATATGTATTCATTTAATACATATTAGTGTTAATAATACATATTATTAAACACCTATGAGTATTTCACAACCTAAATGCCCTTTGACTGAGGAATGGATAAAAAAGATGTGATATTTCTATATAATGGAATACTACTCAGCCATAACGAGTGATAAAGTAGACCTTTTAACTCTTTTTTTAAATTTTATTTTATTAATAATAGAAGACAAGACAGAAGAGAATCCCCCATACTTGCTACATTGCCCATTGTAAAGTGATGCTTGGGTTGCTGACCAGAGGCCTGGCCGAATCTACAAAACAAAAGTTGGCTGATATTCCTTGGTTGCTATCAATTTAGCCAGAAATCTGAGACAGCAGGCTGCTGACAGGTGGGGGGGGGGTTTGGTCCCTGATTCCAAGCCCGCGCGCCGGTGCCGCTCCGGCCGGGCAGGGGCCCCGCGAGGAGCCCCTCTCGTTCTCCTCCAAGGTCCCAGGTCAGGACCCCGGAAGGCAGTCCATGTTTAGTCCTGATCCGTGCCTGTGCCACTCGGGCCGGGCGGGGGCCCCGTGAGGAGCCCCTCTCGTTCTCCTCCAAGGTCCCAGGTCAGGACCCCGGAAGGCAGTCCATGTTTAGTCCTGATCCGTGCCTGTGCCGCTCGGGCCGGGCGGGGGCCCCGCGAGGAGCCCCTCTCGTTCTCCTCCAAGGTCCCAGGTCAGGACCCCTGACCTTTTAACTCTTAAATGGATACTTCTCAGTGAACTAAATAAGTCACGCATATGTAAGCATCGCATTGTTGCACTTGTGTAACGAACTGAAAGAAAATCTATATATACAAAAAATTAGATAAGATAGTTAAAGAAAAAGAATTTTGAGTGAAAAGTAGTTTTCTCAGGGTCATCTTCAGATTTCATTTTTAATGCAAAATGTTTATTTGAAAACAATACAGCAAACATAACAAAAAAGACAGTCATTTAGCTGTTTGCTCTTGATTCATTGAGGCAAAAGTTTTGTGCTAATAATTTTTTAGATAATGTTTCATGTCCATATCTTTTATCCTAAATAATTTCTATGAATATAATATAATAATATGCAATGTGCTGATGACTGTTACTCTCTTAATGGCTGTTTGTGAAATTGCTTTGCTTTGGTTTCATACTTTCATTTGTTTAAAACAAAAAAAAATTAAAAAAAAACATATGAGTAAAATCTTGTTAGTGGATCAAAGATTTAACATACATCTAAAACTTCTTTTGCATTTGTGAAAATTCAAATTCTGACATCTCATATAAAATTGTCAATATGTTTTGTTGGTTTTGATTTTTATGAAATATCATAGGGTCATCTTTCCCATTGAATTAAATTCTGTTTGTATGCAAAACAAAAGGAAGATATTGCCTTCATTATGAGAAAAGTAGAATTAGTAATACAAAAAAAAAACCCCTCTAACTCAAATAAATAAAGATGGTAAGTCAGATCAGTTGCTAAGAAGTAAAAGTGATCTCTGATTTTAAAAGATGATACTACTTGAATACTTTATTTATTTATTTATTTATTTTTTTGCGGTACTGGGGATTGAACTCACAACCTCGCGCCTGCCAGGGCAGGCGCTTAAGCCACTGAGCCAAACTCCCAGCCCTGATTTTTTGAAGCAGGGTCGCACTGTGTAGCTCAGGCCGGCCTTGTGCTCGCGTTGTAGCCCAGGCCGGCCTCGAACTCACAACGCTCCGCCTACCTCAGCCTCCCGAGTGCTGGGATTAAAGGCGTGCGCCACCACGCCCGGCTACTTGAATACTTTAATTTTGCAATTGTGTAACATGAATATACACTACTATTTAGTTAGGCATTTTATTATTTATCGCTACTTTCCTGCTAACCACTTGCTATAAATCCTAATATATTTGTGCTTTTATTTAAAATTCTTTACTTCTACTGACAGAATTTTAGATATGGATTAAGCTAGAACAACCCATTTTGTGGATATATGAAAACAAGTCAGAGAAATAGATTCATTCAACAAATTTGAATAGTTACACATTGTCACGAATCACAGTCAAGCGTAGAAGTGTTCCCATCTTTCAACACTGAGCCTTTTTCACATTAGTATTCTACTTTCTTATATACAACTTACTGATCAAATATAGCAGCGATATACATTTGCTAGATATTATTTGATCTTCTCACTATGTGACTAGATCCTTGGGTTAGCAGCTTTTTTTGTGCACGAGATGTAAAACTGAATCCTACAATTTAAAAAAAAGAGAGGTTCAATTTTGCTGATGATTTAAGGAGATTCAGTCCATGGTTAGCTGCTCCAAAACCGAAACATAACAGAAAGATGTTGTGGAGCAAAGGTCTTTAGTTCAGTGCAGCCAGGAAATAGAGCTGCGAACAATCGCAAACTAAAAGAGAAGAGAAACAAAATATAGGTTCCAAATCATGCTTCCATGAGCCACACAAACGCACCCAGAAATGTGACCTGTTACCCCTCCTAGCAAGTTCCAAAGCCAGTCAAATTGACAATGCACCTTAACTATCTCATTCTGCTGCCTGTCAAATAGACACCCAAACACATCTCCTTAAACCACATTTATTCTCCAGATAAAGATAATAGCAAGTTTATAATCCCATTTAACATAATAAAACTGTTATGTAGAATGAAAAATTCAGTGATTGCTCATGAGATTATCAACAGTTCCAGTATTCTTTAGAAGTCTAAGTCCAAGTCTCTTCTGAGTCTCAGGACAAACTCTTAACTCTGAACCTCCATAAAAATTAAAAACATTAAATAAGCACAAGATATAGAGGCTAAATGTAAAAATTACCATTTCAAAAGGGAGAAATTGGGCATGGGGGGTAAAAAGAAAGAACTAGGCCAAGACATGTCTGAAACACAGCAGGTCAAACACTAAGTCAATAGTTCTATGACCAGCACTCACAGAATATTTGTACAAAATACTTATTTTTTATTAAAAATTCACATTTATCCTTGGACATTGTTTTTCCCCATATATGTGTCAAATCTAGCACAATGCATCTCATGTCTTCTCCCACAGTGTGAACTTCACAAAGAGGTGAACTGTGCTATCCCTCCAGTACTTCCTAAATGTATTATGGTGAGCCAATATTAACACTGGCTGAATGCATGACTTGTATGCTATTCAAAATCTCTGCAAATATGTGCTAATTTGCCTA
Source organism: Dasyprocta punctata (assembly GCA_004363535.1). Lineage (NCBI taxonomy): Eukaryota > Metazoa > Chordata > Mammalia > Rodentia > Dasyproctidae > Dasyprocta > Dasyprocta punctata. The sequence continues at coordinate 4,178 of RJWM01034841.1, read as the reverse complement.
TATAAATTTATCTTGCACTGATACTTAATATTTTGCTACTCTGTCTAATATTTTTCATTCATCAATGTGTTCATTCAAATCTATACAACTTCAGTTGCACCACTGCCTCTTTGAAAGCTCCCAAATGCCATACAGTACAAATTTGGGCCTTTCCAACACATGAAATCCTTTTTGTAACACTTTTAGTCTTGTCTAAGTTGAGCTATTGCTCTCAATCTATAAAACTCTTAATATTTATGAAAAAAGTGAAATTAATTCCTTTAAAATGCAATACACATCTAAGGATGTGTGTTGAAAACTGAAGACACGGGTGCTTGTTCTTAAAATCCTAGCAGGGAAATAGTCTCTGCAGAGTTTGTTTTTAGTTTCCAGTTTCACCTTGATTCTACTATCCCTGGTGTATCTTGATATGAGTATTGTGTGTGTCTGTGTGTGTGTGTGTGTGTGTGTGTGTGTGTATGTCTGAAAGACTTTGCACCATACAATAAATGTTGTAGTATGAATAAGAATTAATATTTTGTATGCTGATGACACGCCTTTCTGCATGACTGAATGCAAAAAAATGTTACTGAAATAGAAGTTACTCCATGGTTAAAGTTACTCAATCCATGGTTATTTGGATTTGATCTTTTGTAATAATTCAACAAATTATCCCTTCTTAAATAAATTTGAATATCTAAATAATAACTTTAGTAATAATTCTTTTCTTTTTCTTCTATTTACCAACCTCATGTTCTAAAGCATTAGTCATTAAGCAACTCTGAAACATTAATGAAGATTTCATGCTCCATGCCAAGGTCACTTGACTTTACTTGCAAGACTCGTTCTTACCACGACTATACAAGTTCTGCACTGTGGTCTGTATTTAGGCTTTTCTTTAGTAATTATAGTCATTTCTCTGTTTCTGTGGGGGATTGACGCCAGAATTTCCCAGTAATAACAAAATCTGAAAGTACTCAACAACTTCACATGTGTTTTGGATAATTTATTGAGTATCATGAAACACTATGTAAATTCTATGTAAATAGTTTTTATATAACATCACATAGGAAGTAACAATTAAATTCTTGGTAGTATATTCCAGGAATATGTAAGGCCGTAAGGAAGGATACAGAACACTTTGGGGAAACTTGCAAAGATTAAGGTTTCACAAAGCAAAGAGTAATATCTCAGTGGATGTAGATTTAGTGAAAGGATAGATAGATAGATAGATAGATAGATAGATAGATAGATAGATAGAGAGATAGATAGAGAGATAGATAGATGACAGACAGAATACTTTGTCAGTGTTTATCTTCTATTATATACTAATTATGAAAAATTATTCATCCAAGACCCAGACATATTCAGAATTGTAACTAAAATGGTTATACAATCAGTATTCAATATTTCCTCCTAGACTTTTGTTTAAAGTCTGTTTTTCTCCCAGGTATTTAACAAGACAATCCTGAGTTACTCATGTTATTTTTTTAGATAAATGGTTTTATTTAGTTTAATATTAACACTGTTAAAAATTCTGAAGAAAACTTCATATGTATTCAATATATTATGGTGTTTACTGTAATCTATAATTTCATCTTTCTTCAAAATTTTTGTGAAATATTTGTCCCATACCTATACTATAATGAAAATTTTTTTTCTGTATCTGCAACTTTTTTGTCTTAGATGAAGTGTAGCTATGGCTAGCAAATACATAACTTATTCCTTTGTCACCTTTCGATGTCAGAGAATACCCAAGTTACAAAATGTATGGACTTTGGAATTTGTCTTGACAGATTGATTCTCTGAGTCTTCACTCATGAATAGAACTTGAAAAATAGACCAGGGGTTTGGCCAACATCAGGAATTTGCATTTAGGAAACTGAACACAGCTCTATGTCATTTTTCGTACATATATCATTTACTCATCCATTCTATTTGGCTATTTTATACTTCTGTGCAATAATTTTACAAATTCTCATGAAGGTAGCATTTGGTATATAGGACACAAATACAAATTTGTCAAATTATATTCATAGAATTTAAAATATGTTAAGATACTTTAATTTGAAGCCTTTAAAGTACTAATTTAATGGAATCTTCCCTGTTCATTTTGTCTGTGTGTATCCCTCAAACACGGCTCTTTAATTTTTCTCCCACTTACTACTAAAGTCATATCCAGTAAAGTTATATACATTGCGTAATTAATTGCACTGACAAAATTGCATCATCTTTGTAATATTTAATTCCATTAATGCAAATAACAACAGACCATCTTACAGTTCTCTCTGGAATGTGGTGGAAAACTCCTCTTCCTCTATTAAAATTATTGTGAAAATTACTATTCTTTCATAAATAGATGGACAAAATATCTTCACCATTTATATAATTAAAACAAAAAAATAAACCTGAGAAAGAGCACAATAGTACTCTGAGAAACTTAGACAGGAAGATCACAAGTTTAAATGACATGGACAATTTCATGAGTTGATAAAACCCTATCTCAAATTAAAAATAAAATAGGTTGGAAACATAGTTCAGGGCAAAGGCTCTGGTTTCACTGCCTAGTATCACACACACAATGGTAATTAATGATTGTATCCTAAAAACTAATCTGAACAGGTTATGTTTATGTGGCTCTATTGCTTAGAACACAAACTGTATATAAAATACATGTGATTTGGGCTTAGAAAATCAACAGATGTTTTTCAGGTTATGTTTTGTTATTCAAATAATCTATGATTTTTTTTTTTTGTTTTTTGTTCCAAAAATTTAGTGATCATCCAGTTCAATTCTTTTACTATTTCTTTAAATATTTCAGAACTTTCCTATTGCAGTTGAGAAAATGGACCTAGAGAGGAAATGTGATCTGTTGACAAAAGACAGTGAACAAATTTGTGATAGAACCGACAGGAAAAAACTAGTATATATTGAACAACTATTTCCAGGTCTCTATAAAATGGCTAATATGCACATTCTTCTTTAACCTTTTCATCCAATCTAGGAAATAATTGCAACTTTACATTTTACAAATTAGAGGCCAGTATCGAGATGAGAAACTTCTGTTAAATTCTTGTAGATGGTGTACCGTGAAAACTGGTATTTATTTCTGTTTGAACAAAAAGTTGTGCTCATACATACTGTTCCAGGATTCATAGGTGATAGTTTAAAGGAATTTGATTAGGAAATAAATGGAAAGAAAAGAACAAAACACCCTACAGTATATGATTTACTCTTAAATAATGTCTAGGACGTAATAGTATTTCAAATCCAGAAAAGCCAATAAACATCAGATCATACTATACATGGTCCTTTTCTTCTTCCTGCACCTCCTTATTCTGGTACTAGTGCAGCCATTATTAGTATTATTGCTTCTACTGTAGTTACTCTCAATTCTACAAATGCTAGAATACTATAACAGAAAAGTTTGTGCAGAAACACTTTTCACTTTACATATATAAACCTCCTTTAAAGTAAAATTTTTCTCCTAGACCCATTTAAAGAATAGGCAAAAAAGCACATGTAGGTTCAATAATTTTCTTGAGGACATGATAAATGTTATACACCATGAGGAAGCAGAGAGACTCTAGATTCAGCAATAGAAATAATTACCTTCTGGCACCAGAATTATACTCAGGCATGAGCAGAATAACTACTTTAGATTAAATTGTATTCCTGTTTGTCATGAATTTATGTATATGATGAAGAGGTATGTGAAATTTTTCAGGCTTAATTGTCTCTTTCATAAATATGGGAAAACATGGATTTTATAGCATTCAAGTAGAGATTATATTGACATGAATATTTACCATTTTTATCCAACAGAAAGATTTACAAAAATACATAACTTGTTTTTGTATCATTGTGTCAGACATCATCATCTGAATTTATGAAAATATGAATACTGATAATACAATTAAGTAGTAAAATGTGCTTGACTGTGTACATATTAAAAAGTTTTGAGGTTATGTGTGTGAGAAATTGATATTACAAAACAATCTTAGGATAGCATTTTGCATACCACATCTTGGATAAATATATTGGACTCTGAGTTAGGAGACAGAATAAGAATGACAAGGAAAAGTAAACATAATAAATTATTGCTGTCATGAAAACTTTCCCCCAAAAAAACTGCATGTATACTAGCAGAACTACAGAGCTACAGTTCAAAGACCAGATTACAAACATAAATGAACAGT
>RJWM01034840.1:0-19385 GCA_004363535.1 Dasyprocta punctata | reverse complement strand
TCATGTGTTTTGGGTCCCTAGCAGGACTCTTACATGACATTGCTGTGGGATCCAGGCCCTCGGCTATCCTGGGTCTTAGTGTTGTGGACAGATTCTCCTGCACTTTCTTGTGTATACCTTTGGGTGACTATTATAAAATAATATTACAAACACTGTGTCCTGTATGTAGTTGTTCTCCATGTAACCCCTGACTACAACACATGCCATCAATGAGTTCCTGAAACTTTGCTGTGTGATTTCTGGCTTTACTTAAAATCATTGTAAATAAAATCACTATAGTCTTCACAGTGAGGGCTATTTGCCTCAGAGTTTGGAGGGGAATTGGTTTGTTTGGGATTTTTTTTTCCCTAGTTTCTAGAGGCTTCATAGAGATTGCTCTATGTTGAATGGTGGCATTAACTGAAGCAGCATTTAACAGTTCAACACATGGTTGAGTAAAGCCAGGGGGAGAATTAGATGATAACATTTCAAGGGGAAATTGCCAATGGACAAAAATAGCAAGGAGGCAAGGCAGCCTAGGGTTTAGCAGTAGAATTCTTAAAGAGGCAAAGCCACACAGTCCTGTTCTTTTCAGCAAGTATTCTCCTGAGAGCCAGCTTCTTACCTCCAATCAGTGCTGAAACAGCTGAAGACTTTGCCTTTGAAAACTAAAGCAATTGCTAAGAGGCAGGTTGAACCAACTAACATTTAATTCTGCATTTGTCACTTCTTTCACCCAGACTAGATGGTGCAAACACTGTCCACTGCCAGAATGAAGGATTACACAAAGCTACTTTTGCGGATATGGTGCTTACTGACATTAGCAATTTCAAGATGAAAAATGTTTGCAGATCACAGCTCCCCCTTTTGTCACCATGAAAATGAATCCTACAAACTGACAATAATCTGAATGATTATCCAATCCCAAGGATGATCCAAGCCTTCCCTCTACTCACTTTTAGCACTATAATAATTTTGCAAGGCTTCACATGGGTTATGCATTGGCCAAAACATGAAATTCAAATGAATATATTCTGCTACTTATTAGCAACTCCAAAGCAGTCTTTAATAGAGGTCATTTCTTGAGTTCTTCTTTGCTCCATTTATGAATTGAGATGTGACCGTTATCACCAAAAGTCAGATCTGGCAATTTTATATTTGACTTCCCCTTGACCCTCAGCTGTTAGAAACAGTTTTAAAGCCAAGCATTAGAGAAGCTGAGCTATCACTAGCAAGATAAAATTAGTAAATAGCTTAAGATTGATGCCTTGAGTATCCTTTCCCTCTAGCACCTCATTAAAAGAAATAACCTATGTAATGTCTCTAGCATTGGTGTGGCACCTAGCAAGTACCCCATGAATGCTAGTTCACATTCACAAGTGCACTCTGTGTCCCACTCCCCAAATCTATCATCTAATCTTGTTCTCCACATCTATCCCTTCTAATAACTGTCCTTATTGCTAGAATACTAGAAAGGCCCACTGCCAGGATCACCACTTTCTCAGCTCCAATCCTGTTGAAACTTAACTGGCTTGTATATCATCTCTTCAGAGTGGGTTCTTTGCTGCCTGATATACCACCAAGTCATCCAATAATGTTATAATGTTACCCAGAGAATCAAAACCAATACTACACATGTAGATACATAAGAGGAGACTTATAATGAGAATAGGCTTATGTGGATATAAAGACCAAGAAGTCCACCAGTATGTCATCTGCAAGCTGGTGGGCTAGGAAATCCAGTGCTATTGTTCAATCCAATCCTGAAGGCCTAAGAAATAGGGTCAAGTACTGGTATAAGTACCAGAGTGTCAAGGCCTGAGTGACAAGATCACTAGTGTTCAAAGGCAGGAGGTAAGTGTCCCATCTCAAGAGGAGAAGAATTTTCTCCTTCTCTACACTTTTCATCTATCTGGACCCTCATCAGATTGGATACCATCCATCCACATTGATTATGGTAGACCTTTTAATCAGTCTATGGATTCAAATGTTTATCTATGCCAGAAACACCCTCACAGACAGACCTAGAAATAAAGTTTTACTGGCTAACTGGGCATCCTTTAACCCACACAAGTTAGCACATAAAATTAACTATCATATATGTAAATTACTTTGCATTAAGGTAAAAATAGTGAAATCCTAGAAGCAGACAGAGAGGGTATTAACACTAGTCAATGAGTTAATATGCCTGGTAGACAAGAGTTTTCTTGAAAGTGTGAAAAAGAGAACTGAGAAGAACTTATATTGATCAAATTCACCCAGATTTTTAAAATTATGTATAATGTCTTAGAAATTAAACACATAGTCCCTTAGTGTAGTCATCAGTACCCTATACTCAAAAATAATATAAATACCAAAGTAGCACTTCCTGTTTCCCTTAATGATGTTTATTCAGATCTAAACATCTTTTGAAAACAAAAACAATCTGGATAAAATTGTTTTAATCACTTTCAAAGCATTAAATAGTCAAACTTGAATAAATTTTGGATCAAACACTACAAGAGAGACAGAAAGTGCCACTGGAGCCCCAAAATTACTTGTGTCTGGAGGATATTTGCTTATACCACACTATAATTTGGGCCTTGATTCACAGGACAAAAATCAAGGCCCAGGGTCAGGTACACAAAAGAAGCTTTATAGGAAAGCCTCCATATATTAAGACACGAGCTCAAAGGGTTACAAATTCAGATCCAAAAATCAAGCTGGTTCCCAATACTAAGAGAGGGAAGGAAAGGAGAGGAGAAACCAGCCAGTCAGCCAAAAGGTAAGCAGAATCCAAAGGAAACAAAGACAATGCAGAGACAAAAGAATATCTCAAAAAGATATATTTAATAGCCTTAGAGAGAAACAAGATATTATAGTTATAAAACAAGAACAATGGCATCAAGAAACAACAAGAGAAAAACTCTTATAAATTAAATTTTTATATCCGAAATCTTAATAATTTAGAAGATAAAGTAAGAGAAATCTCCCCAGAAAGTAAAACTTACAATTACAAAGAAATGAAAAATAGAGGCATAAGACAAAGAATATAAGAGAATCAGTCCAAAAGACCCAAAATCTAATCAAGTAGGATTCCAGAAAAAAAGAACAAAACAGTAAAGGGAGAAATTACCAAAGTACCAATATAAGAAATCATTCCAGAATTGAGGCACATATATCTCTAGAATAAAAGAAGTTTCCAAGAATTCAGCACAAGTAAGTTTTAAAAGATCCATAGTAAGGTTCATTGTATAAGAATTCAGGAAAATGGTAAGTTTCTAAAAGGATTGAAATCATAACAGCATAACCTTTTAACAGGAAAGTCTAGTAGGTCATGGAAGAATGCCTTCACAATTGGGAGGAGAAATGACTTCCAACATAGAATTCTAAATTAAAAATTAAGCATGCAGATATTTATAGTTTTTTCAGATATGTATTTCCCATGCATCCTTTCTTAGGAAGTTACGGGGGTAAATACATTTCTACAAAACAAGACAGTAAACTAGAAGAATGGCATGGGATCTAAAACAAGATGCAACACCAGGAGATAGCAGAGGGAGATTCAGGAGGGCAACTGGGCAAGGGACCTAAAAATTCATCAACAAAAAGAGGATGGAGACCTTCTGGAGGCAAGATTTCCAAGAAAAAAAAATCAATAGTCTAGTTTTTCATTTGGAACATAATTTTGACAGGTATATAACAGATCTGATAGAACGTGCAGAAAAAAACTAAGTTTGAAAAAGATAATAAAGGGAGATTCGACATGGCTGAATAGAGGAGAAACCATATTGGAGCATTTCAAAAATACTCATGGACTATAATAGTGTGGCTAAATCAAGTCACACAGGATAGATTTGGGATATAAGGTAACTCGCCTAGTCTGCCCTGCTCCACTCAGAGGATGCTGCAGCCTGGCAGCAAATTTTAAGGGCACACACAGGAGCGAGTGACCAGGATACTGTTCCCTCCCCAACTGGCCACCAGTTTTTCTGTTTATTTGGGAGTTTTTTGGTTTGTTCTTGCGGTTGTTGTTGTACACCACAGCAGCTGACTGGAACCCCTAGCAACAGCAAGGTTAGGGACCACAGAGGAGGCGGTGAAAGTAGTGAGTGGAACAGCATGACCCCTCCTGCCCTGAAACCAATGGCTGGAGAGCGGGGTGGTGCATGCATGGGATACATGCAGCTGTGGGCCACTGCAGAGCAACAAGTGGGAGGTCGGCACTCCTGGCTGGAGAGGGGGTTGAAGTGGTAGGAGCAGCCTTGGGCTGTCTTCCAGGGCAGTGGCTGGAACAGCACCCCAGCCCTGCAGCAAGCGGCTAGAGAGGATAGAGAACGGCTGTGCAGGGACCAGGAGGAGCCAACTGTACACAGGACTGGGAGCAGCCCTGGACTATCATTGTCTCAGGTCACGACAGCAACTGGGAGAGCAACTCAGAGACAAACAGAGTACGGAGACTTGGGCAAGCCACTGAGGGATATCCAGAAAGTTGCTCACTGAAGAATGGCCTCAGCCCCCCCACCAGAGGCCAAGACCAGCCCAGTACCCAGCACTAATCATGCTGCAAGGTTTGGCAAGGTTACCCAGCACAATTTTGGGCACTCATTTGGACGCTACCACAGAACTGTGGTCACCAGAGGAATTTTATTGGTTTTTTTTTTCTTTTCTTTTCTTTTTTTTTTTTTTTTTTTTTTTTTTTTTTTTTTTTTTTTTTTTTTTTTTTTTTTTTTTTTTTTTTGTTTCATTTTCCTTTTTCTGTCTCATCGATGTTTTGTTTTGTTTGTGTCTGGTTTTTTTTTTTTCGATTGTTTAGGTTTTTACTTTTATTATTTGCTTTGTTCTGCTCATCTTTTTTCTCTCTTTCCTCAACTGTCCTTCAGGATTCCTTTTTTATACTTGCATGTGAGTGAACATTGTCTCTTGTCTCTGGTTTGGTTTGACCTTTTTTTTTTGTTTTGTTTTTTGCTTTCCCTTTCACACTTTCTGTCCTGTCCTCAGCTTCAGTTTCCCAAATTTGGGTGATCATCTTTTATCCTCCAGCCTTGCTTCCACTATATTTCTCATTTGTTTCTCTGTTTTGTCCCTTATTCTCTCTTAAATCCCCCTACAGGGTAAAAGCACTCTACTAAGGGGAAACTTACTGCATACAAGTTCCTGGTTTGTGTTGCATTTTGTTACATAATTGTAGATCTCACACCAATGGATAAAGGTACCAAATTAATAGTCACCACAGTTTTTCAGTTTCTAGGTTGTGTTTGATGCTACTGTTATTGCTAATCATACTACTTTATAGCCAAGGTGTTATACCTGATGAAATCAGTTGTTCACCCTTGTATGACAACACTGTGATTTTCTGAGGTCACATCATCACCATATTCCAGTACTGAAGGAGTGGGTGCTGAGTCAGATAGATAGCAACTTCTCATTCCTAATAAATTGGGAAGGTAGGATCTTGGGACGGACACAAACCAAGAACTACCTACATCTATACGACATCTCTGAGATACAGACATTTCATAGGGAAACCTTGATATTAGTGATAAAGGTATCTACCATAAGAAATTAGTAAGCATCAACACAAAAAACAAAATAAAATTTAAAAATATCTAATAACAAGATGCAGAAGCAAAATGCAACCCCAGACCTCAATCACACCTGGGGCAAGGCCAGAAGACAATGAGATAGAGGAAATCAGAAGCTACCCACATGAATTTTCTGAAAAGATAGCCGCAGAAATAAAAAAAAATGAAGTTGAACGAATCTATAGAGAAAATCAGATTAGTAGATGTCTACACAATGCTCCACCCCACAATATCAGAATATACATTCTTCTCAGCTGCACATGGAACATTCTCCAAAATAGACCACATACTAGGCCACAGAACATGCTTAAGTACATGCAAAGGAACTGAAATTATCCACTGCATATTATCAGACCATAGTGCAATGAAATTGGAAATCAATGGCAAAAGACACTACAAAAAATCCATAAACACTTAGAAATTAAATAACACCCTCCTGAACAACCAATGGGTTACAGATGAAATCAAAGAAGGTATTAAACAGTATCTACGATTAAATGATAAAGCTGATACAACATACTGGAACTTACAGGATGTAATGAAAGCAGTCCTAAGAGGGAAATTTACAGCAGTGAATTCTCACATCAGAAAAAAGAGTGAGCTCAGGGCTGTGAGTTTGGCTCAGTGGCTTAAGTGCCTGTCTGGCAGGCACGAGGTTGTGAGTTCGAATCCCGGTGCCACAAAAAAAAAAAAGAAAGAAAGAAAAAAAAAAGAGTGAGCTCAAATAAACAACCTAATGTTGAACTTCAAACTTCTCTAGAAAAAGAAGTCAAGCACAAAGCTCATACAAGGGAGAAAATTATAAATATCAGAGCAGAGATTAATGCAATTTAGACTAAGGAAACAATACGAAGGATCAAAGAATAGAAGAGTTTGTTGTTAGAATGATTAAATAAAATTGATAAACACTTAGCCAACCTTATCAAAAAAGGAAAGGCTCAAATTCATGTAATTAGGAAAGAAAAGTGTGCAATCACAACGGATGCTGCAGAAATCCAGAAGATCATCAATACCTACTTGAGAAACTTTATTCTAATAAGAGGGAAAACACAGAAGAAATGGACAGATTCCTAGATACATATGAATTGCCAAAACTGAATCAAGAAAATATAAAAATTCTAAATAACCCAAGATCAGTCAATGAAATTGAAAGTGTAATTAAAAACTTACCAACAAAGAAAAGCCCAGGTCCTGATGGATTCACTATTGAATTCAACAAGAAATTTAGAAAACATCAAATGCCATTACTCCTCAAACACTTTAATGAAATTGAAATGGAAGAATACTCCCAAATTCTTTCCTGGAAGTAAATATTACTCTGATTATCAAAACCAGAGAAGGGCCCAACCAAAAAAAGAGAACTGAGAACTACAGGTCAATCTCCCTAATAAACACAGATACAAAAATCCTCAGTAAAATACTGGCAAACAGAATGCAGCAAATAATCAAGAAGATTATGCACCATATCCAAGTAGGATTAATCCCAGGGATGCAGGGATGCTTTGACCTACAAAAATCAATAAATTTAATACACCATATCAACAGAGCCAAGGGGAAAAATCACATGATTATTTCAATAGATGCAAAAAAAAGAATTTGATAAAGTTCAACATTCATTCATGGTAAAAACCCAACAAAAAATTGAAGTGGAGAGTGTTTATCTCAATCTGATAAAAACCATCTATGACAAACCAACAGCTAACATCATATGAAATGGTCAAAAACTGAAAGCTTTCACTCTAAAATCAGAACGAGATAAGGATGCCCACTATCACCACTCCTATTCAACACAGTTCTGGAAATGTTAGCCAGAGCAATTAGACAAGAGAGAGAAATAAAAGGAATAAAGATAGGAAAGGAAAAAGTTAAATTATCACTATTTGCAGATGACATGAAGCTCTACATAGAAGGCCTTAAAAACTCTACCAAAAGACTTCTAGATTTAATAACCATATTCAATCATGTAGCTATACACAAATCAATACTTAAAAATCAATAGCATTCCTATACACAAATAGCAAACTCACTGAGAAATTAGGGAAACCACACCTTTCACAATAGCATCAAAAAAATGAAATACTTAAGAATCAGTCTAACAAAGGAAATAAAAGATCTTTACATTGAAAACTACAATAGTCTGAAAATTGAGGTCAAAGAGAATATCAGAAAATGGAAATATGTTCTTTGATCTTGAGTAGGAAGATCCAAAGAAGTAAAATTGGCCATATTCCCAAAATTTCTATACAGATTTAATCCAATTCCAATCCAAATACCAACAACACACTTCGCAGAACTAAAGGAAATATCCCTGAATCTCATTTGCAACCAGAAGAGACCTAGAATATCAAAAACAATTCAGGGCAACAAAGGCAAGGTAGGAGGCATTGCAATCCCTGATTTGAAATTGTACTACAGAGCCAGTGTCACAGCGTGGTACTGGCGAAAACAAACAAACAAAAAAACAGACCCAAGGATCAATGAAACAGATTAGAAGATGCAGACACAACTCCAAACACACTCATCCACCTTATGTTTGACAAAGGTGCCAAACACACTTACTGGAAGAAAGGTAGCCTCCTTAACAAATGGTGCTGGAAAAACTGGCTTTCTACATGCTGAAGACTAAAACTGGATCCATATCTCTCACCATGCACTAAACCAAAATCAAAATGGATCAAGGATCTAAATATTAAAACAGAAACAATATATTTTCTGTAGGAGAGAAAAGGTAGAAATCTTGAAGACATAGATGTAGGCAAAGACTTCATGAACAAAACCCAGACTGCATGGCAAATATTACAAAGCATCAACAACTGGAATTGCATCTTACTAAAAAGCCTTTACACAGCAAGACAAATCACCAACAGAATGAACAGATAACCCACTGAGTTGGAAAAAACTTTAGCCAGTTGTTCCTCAGACAAAGGACTAATACCTAGAACATAAAAAGAACTCAAAATATCAGACTCCTGAATTTAAAGACCCAATCCAAAAATGGGCATCTGAATGAATAGACACTTCTCAGATGAATAGAAACATCAAATAAATATATTTTAAAATGTTCAACATCACTGGTCATTCAAGAGATGCAAATTAATACATCACTGAGATTTCATCTTACTCAGAAAGAATGGCTATCATCAAGAAATCAACCAATAACAAATGCTGGAGGGCTGTGGGGAAAAGGAACCCTTGTCCACTGTTTGTGGGAGTGTAGACTGGTACAACCACTGTGGAAATCAGTGTGGACATTCCTTTAAAAAAACTAGGATTAGGGCTCCCATTCAACCCAGCTATTCCCCTTCTGGGTATCTTCCCAGAAGAATTAAAACATCATACCACAGCAATATTATGTGCACCCATGTTTATAGCAGCACAATTTGTAATAACTAAATCTTGGAAACAACCTAAATACCATCAACCAATGAATGGATAGAAAAGATGCAGTTTTTTGTACAATGGAATACTACTCAAGTCATAAAGAAGGATAAAATTCAGACATTTTTAGATAAATGGATGCACCTTGAGACTATACTCTTAAGTGAAACAAATCAGACACACATGCATAAATACCACATCATCTCTCTGGTGTGAGAAACTGGAAGAATAAATACAGACCAAAATGTACAAAAGAGATTGTGAAACAGGAAAAAATTGTTCAAAGTAAAGGGGAACTCTGGAGGGGTGTGGGGGAAAATCAAGGAAAAGAAAAGAAAAAGTGAGAAAAGAAGGAAAATATGGCAACAAAGCTTTGTAAATAAGAAGGGGAAGAGAAGTTGAAGGGAGGGGAGGGGAATGGAAAAAAAGGAAGAAGTTATATCATGTATAGGTACAAATACCCTATGATGAATGTGACCATTATGTATATCTAAATTGTACCAATAAATTTAATTTTTTAAATGTTAAAAAAGAAAAAGGTAATAAAAATGCGTCAATTATTAGCATCATGAAAAACAGTGAGTTATACAGAAAGTAAAAATAGTCACAGGTACTATTGGTTTGGTAGTAATACTGAAATAATTATAATAGTGGTACTGACTCCCAAGCTGTCCAAAAATAGTAGCAAAACTATATGAAAAATGAGGGAAGGGCAACTGTATACAGCAGGTATGTGTGTGTGAATAATATAGCCAAATTCTCATTTACCAGAGCAGGAAATCAATAGACTGCTACAAAATTAATGAATCAAAAATTCTGCTTAAGTAAATTATTTAGAAATATAAAGTAATATCAGAAACACTTACAATTGTTGAAAGTGATTTCTATGAGCAGCAGACCTGTGAGAAAAGAAAAGATACAGTAGGCAATAGCTTTTTATTTTTTAGTAACTTTTTTATTATAAACTTTTGAGTTTTTTTTGTTTCATTTTTAAACTATGTGTATGTATTACATTTATACAAACAAAAATTTAATTTAAAAGCAATAATAGAGGAGAAAAAAACACACTGCATTTCAACCTAGCTCCATAAGAAAGAAAATAATAATATTAAATATGTCCTGGATTAACTTCTAAGGTTTAAGGGAGTATAGTTTTTTTTTCTTTCTGTTTATCTTACATAGGCAATAGTAGCAAAGCAGTTTTTTCGTATAAAGTATTTGACATTCTCTTAGAAGATTTGTATAAAATTATTGCATGGAATCTTCACAACAACCCAATAAGTAAATATTATCATCCTCTACCAACATAGGGGGAAGCCGGCACTCACAGAGCTTAGGTGACTTGTTCATAGCCACACAGCTGGAAAATGGCAGTCAAGATTCAAACTCAGACTTATCGGACTGCAGAGTCCAGCCTTAATCTTCATGCTATACTACTAGCCTTCAGGGACACAAACTCACTTTACCTCCTCCACATCCTCGTAGAACAGCTCATTAGGATAGGCTTCTCTTACTAAGCCTTGTCATTTCTTCTTGGTCAAATCTTAAGATTTTTCAGCCAAGGATTAAGGAAACAACCCTCAAACAAAGAAAGACCATCAAATTGTGAGCTTTCACTTGCACTTTCCAAAGAGTTCCATGGCCCTCAACTGAGTGTATAGCTACCAGGGGAAATCATTGAGCCAAAAATGAGTGAGGAATGGCAGAGACTGCAATTCAGGAAGAAAGCCTGGCCTCCAGCTGTTTTGTGCGTTATGTTAGCTTCATCTCTCTTCTCTCACTGTACCTCACCTTCCTCCCACCAGCCCACAGTCTAGCCACAGTAAACAATTTGTAACTCTCATCTACCACAAATGGTGCCACACCTCAGGACCCCTTGAATGTGCTCTTACTCCCACCTGCTCAGCTCATGGCATTCTCCTTGATGGTGCCTTTCCTGTTGTCCCCATCCCATGCAGAAGCAACCACTCCTCCTTTGACCTCTACTGTAACTTTATATTGGCGTCGCTATAACACTGTACTGCACATGTGTACAAACTGACAGGTTTTGCACTTAATAAGCTGTAAGCTCCCCAGTGGCAGAAAATACATGTTCGTCTCTGTACCACTAAATATTTGTGTGTATGTGTGTGTATATAGCTATGACTTTTCTCTCATGAAGGAAATGTCATGATATATATACCTTAAAGAATGATTAGATGAAATGCTAACTATGGCTGTCCTTGGGTGATGGAATTAGATAATATTTATTATTTCTGTATTTCTTAAACCTCTATTATGAAGACATATACTTTTGGAAACAAGGAAAAAAGACATAGAAAAAAGAATATAAACTATTTCAAACTTGTATAAGGACTTGAATCAGAAAAAAAAAACTATCATGTCCATTTTAAAAATCCTTTGTTAAGTAAATTTTTAAAATATATTGGCCAGGAGGTTTGTTGTTATTGTTTTAGAGTTCATTAAATGATTTCCATACATAAAAAAGAGTATAAAGATCTATAAGCTTGACTATATTAAAATTAAGAACTTTTTTTCTCTCTCTCTTTTTGAGACAGGGTTTTACTATGCAGTTCAGGCTGGCCTTGAACTCACTGTGTAGCCCAGGTTGGCCTCAAACTCACAGTGATCCTCCTGCCTCAGCCTCCCAAGTGCTGGGATTACAGGTGTGCACCACCACACCTGGCTAAAATTAAGAACTTCTGTTCATCAAAGATATAATTAAAACAATAAAAAGGCAATCTACAAAATGGGAGGTAATATTTTTGCAACATACATGAAAGGAACTCTTCCACAGAACAACAAAGAAAAGGCAAATAAGCCAGTAGAACTCTCTCTGCTTCCTGCTGCCCTGTCATGAGCTCTTTCTCCTCTGCAATGTCCCTCTACCATGTTGCCCTGACTTGGAGCCAGCCAATTATGGACTGAAACCTCTACAAACTATGGGCCAAAATAAACTTTTCCTCCTTGTGGGCACTGGGTGTTGTGTCTCAGCAACAGCAATAACTAAGACAGTGGGAATTTTGCTGCACCACTGAAAACCAGTGTTGGACTGAGAATAGGAGGGGCATCTGCCCCCATGCACACACCAGCTGCCATTGGAGACACTTCCCATAGGTAACCAGCTCGAGTCTGGGAGGCAGCAGTCAGCCCTGCCCTGTGCATACACCAGGTACCATCAGGGACATTTCCTACTGGTATCCAGCTCAGGTTTGGAGAAGCAGCAGCCAACACTGCCCTCATACCCACGCTGGTTGCCATCAGGGAGTTTCCTGCAGGTAGTCAGCATGGGCTGGGAAAAACAGCAGCCAGCCCCACACCAGCACACCCAATGGCCACCATTGGATACCCATAGCCAGCCCTGGCCAGAAGAACCAGCCAGTCATGCTTCAGAGAAATTGTAGCCAACACAAGAAGTGCCTGGGACCCCACTACCTACTTGCCTGTAAGAACCCAGGAAAATGTCAAGATGAAGAAACAAAACGCAGTCTCTGGCCTCCAACCCATGTAGAGTGAGTCTAGGATTTATAAACATAGAAGAAATTGGCAGTCACACACTGAAGTTTCTAAAGTGACGGCAAATGAAGTCAAGAAACAACTTCATGAGGCTATAAAAGACATTAGATCAGAAATACTATTTCAGGTAAAAGAAGAAATGATAAATATAATAAAAGAATTGCTGAGCATCTCTAAAGAAGACATAGATTAAAAAATAGAGAAGCATAGGAAAATGAGGGAAACCTTGAATGAACAATACAAGAGAGATTTAGAATGCATGAAACAGATTCAAAGAGATATCCAGGAAATTGAAAACCCCATTGAAAGCTGGAAAAACCACTTGAAAGAAACTAAAGATAAACTTTCAGACCTTGAAGACAGGTTTGCAGCTAGTGATTGTGAAAGGAAAGATCTCTTAAAGCAACAAGAAAACAGGAAATAATTCAACAGCTGCAAGATGATGCAAAGAAAATTAATTTAAGAGTGATAGGTGTCATTCCACCCCAGAGGGCAGCCAGCTGAAGACAGTGAGTTCACACTCTGTGCCCCTCCATTCCATCCTGGAGGGCAGGCTGGCTGGAAGACAGCAAGTCCATGCTCCACACTCCTCCATTACATCCCTGAGGGCAGTCCAGCAGGAAGACAGTGAGTCCATGCTCTGTGCCCCTCCATTACATCCTGGAGGGTGGACCAGCTTGAAGTCAGTAAGTTTGTGATCTGGAACTCACCCATTGTATCCTGGAGGGCAGGTTGGCTGTAAGAATGTAAGACTGAAGGGAATCTCAAGACCCAGGACAACAGCCCAGTGCACAGACATACACAGACTTCTTAAGGGGAAATAATCAGTGAGGCCAGTAATATGGAAGCACCTGAAGCAGCAGCGAGGAGTCAGAAGTTGGACTTTGGAGAATTCCACTGACAGAAAACCAGTCTCAGGCTCCACATCCAGCAGCCAAGATCAGGTCCATACCCAACACATCTCTGGGATGCAATACAGACATTAGCACAGAACTGTAAACACCAGAAAAAGAAACTGAACATAAACGCCCCTATGAGCCCACCAGCAGCCATCAGGGATCAGTAGCCAGTTCCAGTGGGGAGAACCAGCCAGCCAAGCTACTGTGCACCTGCCACCATAGGGGGAGCCTTAGAGTAGCTGCATGTGTCTGGAGAAGCCAGCCCTGCACCTCAATGCCACCCTGGGAACATAGTATAGGAGAAACCCAGGTGACTGGCCCATTCCCCTACACTGTGGATAGATAGCCAACACAAGAAGTGCCTGGGACCCCACAACCCACTTGTCTAGAAGAACCCAGGAAAATGTCAAGACAAAGAAGCAAAACACATTCTCTGGCTTTCAATCCATGTAGAGCAAGTTCAGGAGATATAAACAGAGAAGAGATTGGAAGTTGCACACCTGAAGTTTCTGAAGTGACAGCAACTGAAGTAAAGAAACAACTTCATGAGGCTATAAAAGAAATTAGATCAGAAATACTGTCTCAGGTAAAAGAAGAAATGAAAAGCATAATAAAGAATTGCTAAGTGTATCTAAAGAAGACATGGATTAAAAAATAGAGGAGCATAGGAAAATAAGGGAAACCTTGAATGAACAATATAAGAGAGATTTCAAATGCATGAAACAGATTCAAAGAGATATCCAGGAAATTAAAAACTCCATTGAAAGCTGGCAAAATCACTTGAAAGAAACTGAAGATAAACATTCAGACCTTGAAGACAGGTTTGCAGTTAGCAATTGTGAAAGGAAAGTTCTCTTAAAAATAACAAGAAACCAGGAAATAACAATTCAACAACTGCAAGACGACACAAAGAAAAACAATTTAAGAGTGATGTCAGTGAAAAATCATGGGCCAACACAAATGAAATCATAAGACTATTTACAGAATACCAGAAAACTTCCCAAGCATGGGGAAAAGACTTAACATACAGATAAGTGAGGTATAAAGAACTCCAGCTAGCCATAACCAAAATAAATCTATACCCAGACATGTAATAATCAAGATCCCAGAAATTTAGCACAAGAACAGTATATTAAAGGGTGTTATAGAAAAGAAACAAGTCATCTATAAAGGAAAACCCATCAGAATCATAAGAGACTTCTCAACACAAACCACCAAGTCAAGAAGAGGTTAGAGTGAAGTATTTCAAGTCCTGAAAGAAAACAACTTCCCACCCAGATTGACGTACCCTGCAAAACTATCTTTCAAAATTAATAGAGAAACAAGATATACTTCCATGACAAAGAACAATTAAAGGAATTCATGACCACCAAACCAATTCTACAAAGAATACCTAAAGGACATTATAGAGAGAGATAAAAATGACCACGGTTCCAGGAACAGTGGCAGAGGGGAATAGCCAAGTGGGGCAAACAATTGAATGGAGGGAAAAAGTAGGGAGCCAACAGCAGCAAAATAGCAAGGCAGAGATGAGTCAGTGCATGTTGGCCATAACCATTAATGTAGATAGCCTCAATTCACCAATAAAAAGAAACACAGGCAGAGTAGATCGAGAGACAGGATCCATCAATATGCTTTATACAAGAAACACATTTAAACTGAAAGGAAATTCACAGACTGAAAGTCAAAGGAGAGAAAACATTGCTTTATGACAGGGAACCAGAAAAAAGTAGGGGTAGCTTGCCCATCAACTGCAGAATGGATAAGAAAGATATGGCATTTTTATACAATGGAAAACTACTCATCTATAAAGAAAGATAACCTCAAGGCTCTTACAGGTAAATGGGTACAACTTGAGATCATGTTCATTGGTGAAATGATTCAGAGTCACATGGGTGAACATTGTGTTGTCTCCCTGGTATAAAAAACTAAAGGAGTCAGTGGGGTCCAAAATGCACAATAGAGACAACTAGCCAACCTTCCTGGTGAGCAGTGTGAGTGGCGCAGATTCCAGGAAGACAAAAATCAGCGCCTCCTGAGAACCCACCATGTTGGGTCAGGGAGGATCCAACCAGAGACAACTGGCCTTCCTTCCTGGTGAGTGGCACAAGTGGTGCAGATTCCAGGAAGTGAAAGATCAGTGCCTCCTGTGGGTCTACCAGTGCACAGGTTGAGAATCAACAACCCCCACCACCATAAGCAACCTACTGGTTCAGAGGACTGGCTAAGTTGATAGCAACTAAGGTACATAAAGCAACTAAATGCTTGTATTGTTTGGTTGATTTTGCAGGCCTGTGGCCAGCAGTCTGAGTATCTCTTGGGAAGATGACAGTTTGCAATGTAGCAAATATGGGGAATTCCCTTCTGTCCTGTCTTTGAGGCCTAATGTTTTTCTGTTTTGCTTTATTCTGATTAATTGTTTTGCTTTATGCAATGTTCTGTTGTGGTTGGTTTTACTGTTTTGTTTTTGGTTTGATTTTGCTATACCTGATGGAATGGTCAACTATTGTGAAGATAACAAGATATACTATAGAAGCTATTGTTTTCCTAGTATCCTGCTTTGAAGTTCTGTGCCAGTCCTACTGCTTTGTTTTGATTGACTTTGTTCTGTTATCTTTTGTTGGATTTTACTGTCTTTAAAATAAAATTTTAAAAATGCACAATAGATATTGTGAAAGTGAAAGGGGAGGAAATGTCTAAAAAGGGAAGGCAGTAGCCACTGTTAATCTATTATCTTGTTTTGAAGCCCTGTATTGTTTTCATTGTTCTGTTTTATTTGGTTTTATTCTGTTTTATTTGATTATATTATATTTGATGGCATGGGTGGTTATTTCAAAAATAACAAAATATATTATGGCAACCATCTTTGACTTCCTATTATCTTGTTTCAAAGCCCTGTATTATTTTCATTGTTTTGTTTTGATTGATTTTATTCTATTTTGTTTTGTTTGATTTTATTATGTCTGCTGGTATAGGCAGCTACTTTGAATATAACAAGAGGCATTATGGTAACCATTTTTGATTTTCTATTATTATCTTGTTTTGAAGTCCTGTATTGCTTTCATTGTTTTGTTTTGATTGGTTTTATTTTGTTCTGTTTTGTTTGATTTTATTATGTCTGATAGTATGGGCAGCTATTTTGAAGATAACAAGAGGCATTATTGTAGCCATCATTGATTTCCTTTAATCTTGTTTAAAAGTCCTGTATCATATTCATTGTTTTGTAAAAAAAAAAAAAACAATAAATAAGCCAATAGAAAAATGGGTTTAAATAACCACTTCAAGAAAACAGAATTTTAATAGCCAAAGATGAACAATATACATCTGTATGCATATATGTATTACATGCATTACATACACACATATACATACTTTAGTACATAAATAAAAATGTGGAGACACCAGCCTTTTCCCATGAGTCAGCACCATTTGTGGACTGCAGGGGAAGAGAACAAGAAGTAACCAAGAAGCAAGTCCTCCCTGCAAATTGGCACCATGCATGGGCCACTGGGGAGACACCCAGACCCCAGCCTTTTCCTGTGAGTCAGCACCATTTGCAGATTGCAGGGGAAGAGAAAAGAAGTCAATGAAAAGTCCTCCCTGCGAATCAATGCCATATGCAAGATGCTGGAGAGAGAGCCAGATGCCAGGCCCTTCCAGCATGTGGGCTAGGAAATAAGAAGAGGCAATCCCCCTCCCCACCTTAAATGACCAGCTGAGAAACACAGGCTGCAGTGATAGCTATTGAGGTAAAATATAATTTAATGCTTAGAGTGTTTAGTGTTTCACTGACTTTGCAGGTCTAAAGCCAGTAGTCTGATCATCTATTCAGAGGATAACAATACACAATGTAGCATCCATGGGGGATATCCTTCTGAAGGTGGTAGCCATTCTTAATTCCCTATTATCTTATTTTGAAGTCCTGTATCATTTTTATTGCTTTGTTGGGTTGGGTTTTATTCTGTTTTGTTTTGATTCTATTATATTCGAAGGTGTATTGGGTATGCTATGTCCCCCCAAGTCCTCATATACTTTTGATGGGGCTAAGTCTGGTGCTTGCTTGTGTTCGGTTTGTTGTCTAGTGCCAGGATTGGCAATGTGAGTGCTACACCCACCCAGGGGTGGAGCCGACATACAATGTAAATGAGGTGGGTTTTCCTCTAGCCTCAGCCCGCTCTTCCATGCTTCCACCCTCTCTCTCACCAGTGCGCCTTGCAGCTTGTGGCCACCATGAACTGCAGCCCTCCCATGCCATGCTGCCTTGGAACCATTTAAGTATGGGCTGAAACTCCCGAGAAACTGTAAGAAATAAACCTTTCCTTCCCTAATTTTGGGCATCAGTTATTTTGTCTCGGCAATGAGCAAAAAGTAACTAAGACAGAATTTGGTACCAGAGGAGTGGGGTCATTGCTGTGACTATTCCTGACCATGTGGTTCGAGAGCCTTTGGAAATGGCTTGCAGGGAAAGTTTCTTAGCCAGATCTATGTTGTAGATAAAGAGCAAGGAGCCCAGCACGGTGATTTAAAACCTTGTGAGTTTGGCCAGGAAGCTGTGGACCTTAAAGATGGAGCTGAGACCCTGATTGCTGAGAAGGAACAAAAGAATAAAAAAGATGGCCTGGGGGCATCCCAGAAAGCAGTGGGCCGCCACCCTTTGCAGCCTCAGGCCTTCAAAAGTGAAAGAGTTTGCTCAGAGGAAAAAGCCGCAGAGTGCCCTGTCCTAGAGTGGCGACAAAAAGCCACAGAGTACCTTGTCCCACAGTGGTGACAGAGGCCATGCCATGTCCCAAAATGGAGGTGGCCACACTAGATTCCAGAATGGCGGCAGCATAGAGAAGCTGTTCCTCACAATCAGGTTCAGATAGCTCAGTAATCCAGGTAGTCGACCCCTACAGCCATGAGAGAGAAAAGTCTGGCTACTGCTCCAGCCTGCAGCAGACCTTGGCGGCATCCATGCAGCACTGGTCTTAAGTACAAGAAAAGGCTAAGGCAGCTTTCACCTCGCCTGCAGAGAGCAATATGTAAAGATGTAAGGGTGAAGCTAAGGAACATGAATTGTCCAAGGAAAGCTATGGAAGTTAAGACCCCTGAAGGTGCCGCAGGGGTGGAGTCTACTCAAGCCTTTTGGAGCTTGCAACCAGATTGCTTCTGATGCTGAGCGGAGAACTCCAGGACTTAATGTTTGCCCTGCTGGATTTTGGACTTGCTTTGGTTATAATGCTTTGTATTCCCCTGTTTGTAACTTTTGGAATGGTAATGTTTACCTTGTGCCTTTATATGTTAGAAGTGTTTAACCTCATTTTCATTTGTACAGGGGGTTACAGTTAAAGAGTTTGCCATAGATCTCAGAGGAGATTTGGGACTTGGACTTTTCAACACTGCTGAAACTGTTAGGACTTTGGCAACTCTTGGAGAGGTACTAAATCTCTTTTATATTAAGGATGTATATGAGTCTGTTAGGGTTTATACATTGTGTCAACTTGATAAGTCTAGCAGCTTAATTAAGTAACTCAGCAGCTCTACATCCTGGAGTGTAGAGCACAGTTACCTGGTCATTGTTACAATTTGAGAAGGTCAGAAGTTTAACTGGGAGACTCAGGAGGGAGCCAGGGGTCTTACTTGGTAAACATCCTCATCCTATGCAAAGGAAGGCAAGGATGTTTGTGGAAGCTACACCCACCCTGGGTGGGGGGTGTCCTGTGTACTATATAAAGGAGGAGAAGAGGCTTGCTCTGGTCCTCCTTTTTTACTCTGACTGCTTTTGCTCGGCTGCTGCCTTGAAGTGTTGTTCCTGTGCCATGCCACCCTGCCTTGGAGCCAGCTGATTGTGGACTGAAACCTCCAAAAACTGTAAGCTAAATAAACCTTTCCTTCCCTAGTTTGTGTGTCAGGTGTTTTGTCCCAGCAATGAGTAAAAAGTAACCAAGACAGAGTCCTTGGGGGTTCCGGGGTGGAATGTATTGGGCATGCTATGTCCCCCCAAGTCCTCATATACTTTTGATGGGGCTAAGTCTGGCGCTTGCTTGTGTTCGGTTTGTTGTCTAGTGCC
>RJWM01034839.1:0-19384 GCA_004363535.1 Dasyprocta punctata | reverse complement strand
TGTTTTGTTTTTGGTTCAATTCTACTACACCTGTTGGAATGGTCAGCTAATCTGAAGATGGCAAGGTATGTTATAGTAGCTATTGTACTCACATTATCGATCTTTGAAGTTCTGTACCAGTCCTACTGCTTTGTTTTGATTGACTCTACTCTGTTATGTTCTGTTGTATTTTGCTATCTTTAAAATAAAAAATAAAAATTAAAAAAAAATCAGTGGCACTTCCTAACTACCCATTGGAGAAATGACAAAGGAAGCCCAGGGGCACACTGCTGAGGAGTCAAAAGGAAGGTATGAGATTCACCCATCAGAAAAAGGGTGATTTCGTGTAAAATTATCTTGAAATCTGAAGTACTGATATTTATTCCTAATTAAATACTCCTTACTACGAATTCCTTACTATGAATTTTGTAGGACAGAAGGAGAGAGGCATTCAAAGTGGACAACATAAAAAGCAATTTTTACTTTATACCTTTAAGATAAAAATTCCCTACAGAAACTCCCATTAGCACTAATGGCGATTCCCGTGTGATGGATCCCTCTGCGGCCTCGCGAACACACCACGGCTCTCTGAAGCTGTCTGGCGCGTTTACCCCTGGGTCTTTCAGAAGCGATGAGCCATCAGACGCTCTGTTCCTGGAAGAGAGTGGGGGGACCATTACGCTTTCTCCAGTTTTCTGCCTTTGCTGTAGCAGCCATTTTTTTCTAGAAATCTATGCATGTATGTGTTAAAACTCCCACATAACACTTAAGAGGAACTTGAGAAAAATATAACAGATTATATGAGACGGACTGTGGGTATTATTTATGAAAATCTTACATGAATTTTCTATAGGTATAATTATAATTATCAAATGGGTTAGACTGAGTTCTTTATACCTTTAAGTACATAATGTCTGGTTAGTTTTAAAATTTCCAGTTTATTTGATTTGCTTAAAAAAAGTAATGTTTCTCAGACTATAAGTAATCTTTTAGTGTGTTCATTTCTATTTTAGAGAAAAATGAAATGTAATCTGGTTTATACTGGCAAGTTAGGTGTGGAACTATATACACAAAATGCTTTAGCTGATTTGTCAAATGAGAAATAAAATTGACAGATTTTGTGGCTAAACATTTCTAATTTCTTTGCTTATAGTGCAGTATATTTTTTCCATTTTTTGTATTTTGACAAGATAAATGCAATATACAATACATACAGTTCAGCATTTCAACCATTTTAAGGTGCATCTCTATAGTATAAAGTAAACTGACATCATTGTGTAATCCTCACCCATCATAGGTTTCTAGAACTCTTCTCATCATAAAATGGGGGTAGTCTACACCCATTAAACAACTCTCAATTCCTCTCTCCTTATCTCTAGTGGCCTTTATTTTATTGTGTTTTATTTCTCTATAAACTTATCTATATTCCTCAAATAAGTGAAATCACACAGCATTTGGAATTTTTATGACTGCCTTATTTTACATACAATAATGCATCCTCAAGTTCCATCCATACTGTGGTATATGTCGGAATCTCTTCCTTTTATAGCTAAATAATATCCCAGCGTATGTACGCACCACATTGTGCTGCACAATTCACCCATTGATAGATCTAGTACTTGTCTGCTTCCACACTTTACTTGTTGTGAATAGCACTGCTGGGAATGCTGGTGTGCAGATATCTCTCTGATATCTTGTTTTCAATTTTTTGAGTACAAGATATACCCAGAAGAAAAACTGTAGATCATCTGGTAATTCTATTTTTAAACTTTAGAGAAATGTTTGCAACAGTGGCTGAATCATTTTAAATTCCCACCAAAACTGTACAAGGTTCTGATTTCTGCACATTTTTCATCAGCACTTATTATCTTCTGGTGTTATTGACAGTAAATGCGTTAATGGGTATGAGGAGGTATCTCACTATAGATTTTATTTTTCCTAATAATGATCTTTAGAACATTTTTGTGAGCCTGTACTGGATATTTTTATGCTTCCCGATTTTTATACTTCTAGGCAGTATAACTATGTACATACACACTGAGCTATATCCCCAGCCCTTCCTTCATTTATTTTTTATTTTGAAATAGGATGGAACTAAGTTGCTCAGGTGGAACTTGAAGTTAGAGTCCTACATTGACCTCCCAAAGTGCGGTGGCTGCAGCTGGCACCACCACACCTGGCACCTGGGAGGTGTGGACTCTAACTCTGCGTGTGCTTTCTTTTCTCACCGTTAGCTCTCATAACCCCTTCCTCCTCCTTTCTTCCTTGTTGGTGTTGAATACTCCATCATTTTGGCATTTGCTGTACACTCTTGGTTTCAGTTTGCTTATTTTCTCAGTGTTTACTGGTTTTCATTCTGTGATAAATTAACAATGATGTTAATAATATTGTTGGTCTATTTTTCATGGTTTCCAAATGCCCATGTAGCACCCTTATGTGTAAACCTAGTGAACACAAATGTGAACTTCTGATCTTTCCTTTCAATCTTGCTTTCTCCTACCATCTTTCTCAACATACAAATTTCTTCAGTATGGAGAAGCATATTTACACAATACCTGAAATAGACTAGGGCTCTGAAATTAGTGTGATTTGTTTACAGTCCTCACTGCACAACTAAGCACCACTGATGGGGAAAGTTATTATGTTTCCTCAAGGTATGGTACATCATGGACAGATGAGGGTGACAGTAGGACCGGAATAGCCCTCGCCTTACGTGACTGTGCGGCACCAGTGAGCACCGGACAACACGTATTTTTCAGATATTTAGTGACAATTCTCATGTCGAGCATTCCATTTCTATCCGTATAGAAGCAATGACATTTAAAATTGCCTACCATTTCTAAATGTGTACTTCTTACCACAGAGAGGATTTTACAAATTGAAGAGTAAAACTAATTGAACAGTCTACATGTAACATTTGCACCATGAAATATAAGGCTGTGCTTTTCATTTTTGACTTACAATAAAATTTGACTGATACATAAAAACATAAAAATTATGCATATTAGTGGGGTACTAATATGATTTTGATACATTCGTACATTGTGTAATATGAAAGAAATCTGTCTCCTCAAACA
The DNA here is from genome assembly GCA_004363535.1 of Dasyprocta punctata. Taxonomy (NCBI): domain Eukaryota; kingdom Metazoa; phylum Chordata; class Mammalia; order Rodentia; family Dasyproctidae; genus Dasyprocta; species Dasyprocta punctata. The sequence goes on along the minus strand of RJWM01034839.1, from coordinate 16,328 downwards.
CTTGACATTTACCTATGATGACAATATTGAGAAGTCACTCTTCTAGTTCTTTGAAATATGCATCAGTTTTATCTATCACCACCTTCAGGCACAACAGTGCACTAGAGATTCTTACTTCTATACAGCTGTGACTTAGTACGTATCGACCAGCCTTTCTCCATTCCTCCCCCCTCTCTTCTCTTCCTAGTCTCTGGTGACCATGAGTCTCCTCTCAACTTCCATGAGATCAACTTTTTAAAATTCCACATGAGTAAGATAATCAGTCTTTGTCTTTCTATAACTGGATTATTTTGATCAAAACAAACATCTCCAGTTCCACCCATGCTATTTCAAATAACACAGTGTCATTCTTTCTCTGGGTGAGCAGCGTGTCATTGTGTGTGTGCTGTGCTTCCTCTGTCCACTCACCGGTTCCCTGTGCTGTGAGAATGGTGCTGTGGTGAACATGGGCGTGCAGATGTCTCTGAGACACTGATTTTATTTCCTTTGGAAATACAGCTAGTATTGGGATTGCTGGGCGATATGGTAGTTCTGGTTTCAATTTTTTGTTTGTTTCTTTGGTTTGTTATCTTCTGGGGGGTATTTTTTGTTTGTTGGTTTTTGGGGGTTTTTTTAGATAGGATCTCACTATGTAGTTCAGTCTGACCTTGAACTTACTATGTATGTAGGTCAGGCGGGTCATGAACTTGCAGTGATCCTCCTGCTTCAGTCTCCTAAGCTCTGGAATTAGAGGCATGTGCCACCGTACCCTATCTGTAACTTTTTGAAGAATATCCATGCTGTATTCCATTATGGTTGCACTAATTTGCACTTAAACCAATGGTATACAAGGATGCCTATTTGACTCATGCTCACCAATATTTGCTGTCTTTTTCTTGTTTCATGAGAGTCAAACTTACCATGGTAATGTGATCCGTCATTGTGGCTTTGATTTCTATTTCCCTGATGATGAGTAATTTGAGAATTTTTTTACCATACTTGCTGGCTACTTATATGTCTTTCGAAAGAAGTGTCTAGGTCTACTCAAATTTTTAAACTATTCAGATTTTAGATTTCCTTATGCTGTATTCTCTGGATAACTGTTTGCAAGATATAAAGTTTGAAAATACTTTCTACCATTCTATAGGTTGCCTCCTTATCCAGTGACTGTTTTCTTGCTGTCCAGGTTTTTAGTTTGGTGCAATCCCATTTGTCTATTTTGGCTTTTATTTCATGAGATTTGTAGTCTTGTTTCAAAACAATTTGCCACTCCAGTGTTCTAAAGCATTTCCTCTGTTTCCTTCTAATGCTCTCATATTTTTAGGTAACACATTTAAATCTTCATTCCACTTGGGGTTGAATTGGTTATCCATGAGTCAGAAGCCAAGTCTCATGCTTCAGCATGTGATACCCAGTCCCATTATCTAAAAGGAGTATACATTCTCCTGGGAATATTCTTAGTACTTTAGTCAAAAAAGTCAGTGGATATATTCAATGGGTGAGTTTACCACTAGATTCTTCACTCTGTTCTAATAGTCTGTGTGTCTGTTTTTATGCCAGTTGCATGCTGTTTTGAGTACTACAGCTTTGCATTATATTTTCAAGTTAGGTAGCACAATGCCTTCTGCTTTGTTCTTTTATTAAGTATGTCTTTGGTTACTGGGGGTGAGGCATAGTGTCACATACATTTTAGGGATTTTTTTCTAATTTTTCAGATGATATCATTGTTATTTTGATGGAAGTTGCATTGAACCTGTGGATTGTTTAAAAGTTTTGAAAAGTATGGATATTTTAACAATATTGATTTTCCAGTCACTAAGCATGGGATATATTTCCATTTTTATGTGTCATTTTCAATTACTTTTATCAATGTGTTGCAGTTTCCATTGTAAACATTTTTGGTTGAACATCTTTGGTTAAATTTATTCCTGCATATTTTTTTTGCAGCTATTTTAAACTGAGTTGCTTTCTTGCTTGTATTTTATATGATGCGCTACTGACCTATGTTAATAATTGTATGTTGATTTTATATCCTGAAATTGCTGAATTGCATCAGCTTTCTCATTGTTTGGACCATCCTTACATCTCTTTATTCCCATTTACTCTTGACTGTCTCATTTATTGGTGCATAGTGGTTCCTAACAATCATTTAATGTCCTTCATATGTATGTGGTAACAATTTCAATGTATCTCTTTTAACTTCTGATTTTCTCTGAGTCTTCTCTTTTAGTTAATAAAAGGGTTTGTCTATCATAACTTTTCAAAGAAACAACTCCTTATTTTGTTTATTTTTATACTATTTTCAGTCTCCAATTCACTTACTTCTCCTCTGGATTTTGTTTTCTTCTACTAATTTTGCATTCTTTTTTTGTCTTTCTAGTTCTTTGAGATGCAGCTACATGTTGTCTACTTACAGATTTACTTTTGATGTGGGATTTCTTGCTATATATTTCCCTCTTAGTAATGTTTTTGCTATTTTGACAGTTCTTCTTTATGTTTTGGGGGCTTTTGTTTGTTGGCTGGTTGGTTGGGTTTTGTTTTGTCTTGTTTTGTTTTTTTGAAGATAGGCGCTTGCCATGTAGCCCAGGCTGGCCTCAAACTCAGCAGTAATCCTCCTGCTTCAGCCTCTCAGTGCTGGGATTACAGACATGTGCCACTGCGCCCAGTTTAGGTCTTCCTATGTCTTGTGTCCATTTACATTCATTTCAAGAAATTTTTAATTGTATTATTTCTTCACTCATGCATTAGTTTTCAAGGGTCAGTTGTTTACTTTCAACATGTTTAGACCATTTCCAAAGACTTTCTTGTAACTGATGTTTACTTTTATTGCTCTATCATCAGTGAAAAAAGCCTATGTGATTTCATTTTTAAAAAAATAAGACTGAGTGTTGTTTTGTGGCTTATTACATAATCCATCTTGTAGAACGTTTCATATTCTAATAAGAAGAGTATGAATTATGGAGGAGTGGGATGGAGTCTTCTGTAGAGTCCCATTAGACCCACTTGGCTTAGGGTGCGATTTAACTCTGCCATTTCTTTTCAGTCTGTATGGTATGTCCATTGCTGAAAGGGTGGTATTAAATTCCCTGCTATTATTGAGCTTGAGAATATGTTTTCCCCTTAGTTCTATTAATATTTGATTTATATACTTAGTTTTCTGATACTGGATGAATATATACTCAGAACCACAGTAAAGTCTTGATTTATGAGCATAATTCATTCAGGAAACATGCTTGTAATCCAAAGCACTTGTATATCAAAGTGAATTTCCACATAAGAAAAAATGGAAACTCTAGTGATTCATTCCATGTCCTAAAATATTCATATATGATGATTACAATACTCTAATATAACAAAAATAATGAAGAAAATAGAAAAATAAACAAATTGCGGTACACTTACCTATGAAATCTTTGGTGGCTGGTGTGAGGGAGACGGGAGACAGGAGGGTTGTGTAGGACAACTTTTGCCATCACCAACAGAATCACTGCTATCTGTTGGCTCAGTGGAATCTGTTTCTTTTCATGCAACTTTAACAAGAAACGTATCCAATGATACACTTTTACCACTTTGGAGGATTTTGCAAAAATGTGACATTGTGTTGTCACTAAACAGATTTATAGCTCACACTGCTATGGCCTTATTCAGTGTTATGGCTTGGGTCTACACGTCACCCCAAAGTCTGACGTGATCATTTTCAAAGATGGCTGGATACAGAGTGTGTACTTGGATTAAGTGTGTTATACTGGGATTAAGGTTTTGTGGTTACTAAAGTAGTGCTTTTGCTTTGGCATAGTTCTGGATGTGGATAATGGGAAAACCCACCCAAGTTGTGAGTTCTATGGCTCTAAGGGCATGTAGTCTAGATAGCATATAAGGAACAGAAAGAGGGCTGCTGCCATAGCTTGCTGCCTCTTTGCTACTTTGCTGCTTTGTTACCTTCTGTCTGCCATGAACTGTCTCCTCTGTGATGCCTTCTGCCATGCCATCCTACCTGGGAGCCAGCCAATGATGAACTGAAATCTCTAAAAACTGTAAACCAAAATAAAGCTTTCCTCCTATAACTTGAGTGTTGGACGTTTTGTCTCAGCAATAAGAAAAGTAACTAAGATGTTCAGGTGATGCTTTTCTACAAAATTTTGTGCTGCTTCCCACATTTGACACATCTCTCTAATCTCTAAAACTTATTAGACAGCACTTGGGAGGCTGAGGTAGGCAGAGTGTTGTGAGTTTGAGGCTGGCTTGGGCTACAACGTGAGCACAAGGTTGGTCTGAGCAACCCTGTCTCAAAAAACTAGGGCTGGGAGTTTGGCTCAGTGGCTTAAGTGCCTACCTGGCCGGCACAAAGTTGTGAGTTTGATCCCTGGTGCCACAAAAATAAATAAATAAATAAAATAAAACTTATTAGAAATGTGTGTTCATAGTCTGGGATACTCACAGAAAAGTTACTCACAATCCAAGAATTTACTATATTCTCTTTTACTGACCTTTCGCATTGTGTAATGCCTTCCCTCTGCTCCTCCTACAGCTTTTGATTTAAGGTCTATTTTATATAATATACTTATGGCAAATACTGCTTCATTTCAGATTTATTTGTGTGGAATATTTTATAGTATCCATTCTCTTTCAGTATATTTGTTTCCTTAGAAGTAAAGTGAACTTCATATAAGCAACACATATTTAGGTCTTCATTTTTATCCATTCAGTAATTATATGTTCTTTAATTCATCTACATTCAAGCTAATTTTTGGTAAATAAGTTCTTGTTACAACCATTTTGTAACTTGTTTTCTAGTTTATTGTAGCTCCTTTCTTTTCCTTTTGTCATACAGTCTTTCTTTGGAGTTAAGTGACTTAATACCGTAGTTTGTTTTGACGCCTAATGGTTTTTGGTTTGCCTATTACAGATTTTTGTTTATAGTCATTATGAAACTTGGAGAAGCAACTCTTGGCTAAAACGTTCTTTTGAAGTGACTGCAACTAAACATGATACAGGATCATAAGAATAGAAGTGAAGCAAAAATCAGAGAAAACATACTAATTTTAAAAACTATACTTGGATTCAACACAGCTGAATAGAGGAGAAGCCACATCAGCGCTACTCAGAGAAACTCAACTAAAACTGTAAGTAACGAGAAGAAAGGGAAGGACATACGTCCTGGTGCCAAAATCACTCTGCAGTAAGAGACCTGGAGACCAAACGAGCACGGGCATGGGGCTTTGAAACGCAGCGAACAAGCCGGCAGGCTCCCACCGGCACCGCGGCCCGCCCGCCGAGCAAGGCTCACCCCACGGGCAGTCTGCAGACCGAAGGACTTCAAAGGGGGCGCTGCCTGGAGCCACATAGGACAGATCCGGGGTGGAAAAGCCCTTGACTCTTGTGCCTTCTTCCACACAGAGGATGCGGCAGGCAGGCAGCAAATCTCACCCGCACCCGCAGGGGCCTGGAAACCGCTCCTATCCCTGACTCGCCGTCACTTTGCTGTTGTTGTTGTTGTTGTTGTTTTCCCTGCCGTCTCCACGGCAGCGACTCACCCCCTCTGTCCCGTGACAGGTGGCCCACAGGACAGAGACGGGCCCGTGGGGGTGGTCAGGAAAGGCCACGCAAGGAGCAGGAGAAGCCAGCGGTCTGTGGGTCTGGAGGCGGCCCCTGGCCGTCCCTGCCTGCGCACCCAGCACCCGGGGCAGCGCCGTAGAGACAGACCCGGGGAGGAGGAGGCGGCTGCTGGGGACACAGAAAATTCCCGGCTGCAGCCGCTGGCCCAAACCCCCACTTCCGGAGACCAAGATCAGCCCCATGCCCGGAACCGAACCTACTACACACTCAGTCGGGTTACCGGCCGTTTTGGGCTCCGACTTGAACACTATTACAGAACTGTGGAGAAGAGAGGAATTTTATCATCCTTTTCTCTGTTTTTTTCTTTTTTCTGCCTGTTCGTTTAGGTTGTTTAGGTTTTTACCTTTATCTTTGTTCTGTTCTGTCTTCTTTCCTCAATTCTCTTTCTTGATTGTTTGATATTTTCATCTGAGTGAAAATATCAAAGACATTGTGTCTTGTCGTCCCGATTTTCTTTAATAATCTTTTGATTTCTTCCTCATTCCCTCTCTCCTGCCCTCTTCTTCAGTTTGTCAGAGCCTGCACAATCATCCTTTGTCCTCTAGCCTTGCTTCAACTATATTTCTCTGCTTTCATCTCTCTATCTTATCCCCCATCGCTCTTAAATTTCCTCACTACAGGGTAAAATCACTCTACTAAGGGGAAACTCTGTATACAAGTTACCGATTTATGTTAAATTCTGTTATATAACTGTGGAACTTGCCCCTATGGTTAAAGGTACCAAATTAATAGTTACTATAGTCTGTCCGCTTCAAGGCTGTGCTTTGTGCTATTGATATTGCTAATTATACAATTTTAGCCAGGTTACCTTATCTGTTATAATCAGTTGTTCCCCCTTATATGACAACACTGTAATTATCTGGGATCATAACCATCACCAAAGTCCAATACCAAAGGACTGGGTACTAATCCAAACAGATAGCAACATCTCATCCTTAATAAATAGGGAAGATAGAATCTTGGGATAGACACAAAGATCAAGAACTGCCTACATACAGACAACATTTCTGAGGAACAGCTATTTCTTTTTTTTTATTTTAAAGAGATTAAAAGAAAACAAAACAATAAAAACAGTAGAACTGTTATAGGATTTTGAAACAAGCTGATAGGTAATTAACAATAGTTGTTATATTACATATTACTATAGCTATACCACCCTGAACACACCGGATCTCATCAGATCTCAGAAGCTAACCAGGGTCAGACCTGGTTAGTACTTGGATGGGGGAACAGATATTTCTTAGAGAAGCCTTGATACTAGTGATAAAGCTGTCTACTATAAGAAATTTACAAGCATCAACACAGAAAACAAAATTAAATTAAAAATAGAAAATGACAAGACACCAAAGCAAAATGAAACCCTAGACTTCTAAACCAAGGACGAGTTCATGGGACAACAAGATTGAGAAAATCAGAAGCCATCTGCCTGAATTTTTTGAAATGATAGCAGAAGAAAAAGAAAAACAGATGAATGAGGCTATAAAGAAAATAATCTCTCACCAAAAAAAAAAGAAGAAGAAATGATAATCAAAATAAAACACTTACTCAGTGAATCTGGTGTAGACACAGTTTTAAAAAGACAGAGGAACTTTGGAAAGTGGTGGAAATCATGAATGCCCAAAATACAAAGGGAATGAAATCCATGAAAGGCATTCAGATAGATCTCCAGGAGACAAAAAATTTCATTGAAAGTGTATGCAACTGATTGAATGAAGGAAAGGACATAATATCCGATTTAGAAGACAGGATTGTGGTTAATGACAAAAAGAAAGGTATCTTAAAAATGACAAGGACTAAAAGAAAATCATTACAACAACTGCCATAGAAAACCTGTTCACAGAAGTAACGGCAACGAATTTGACACACAAATAACTGAGATACATAGGAGTCAAATTAGCCATGACCAAAATTGCACCAAGCCATGCAATAATCAAGATTCCAGAAATTCACCAAAAGAATAAAATATTAAAAGGGGTTAGAGAAAAGAAACTCATCACCTCTAAAAGAAAGCCCATCAGAATCACAGCAGATTCCTCAGCATAAATCCTAAGTCAAGGAAAACTTGGAGTGAAGTATTTTAGGTTCTGAAAGAAAACAACCTCCAACCCACACTGATGTAACCTGTAAAACTACCTTTCAAAATCAATAGAGAAATAAGATACTTCCATGATAAAGAATTGAAGAAATTCATGACGACAAAACCATCTCTACAAAATGTTTTGAAGGATATTTTAGAAAACAATAATGAAGATCACAATTCAAAGAAAACCAACAGAATAGAAAGAAGCCACCAGGAAAGGAAAACATGTTAATAGAGGAGAAAGACAGGGAAACAATACCAGAAAAATAATATGATAGGGACAACCCAATACATATCAATCATAAACATAAGTGTAAATGATCTCCAATTCGATCAAAAGAAACAGAAGGGCAGAATGTATCAAGAAGCAAAATTTAACAATATGCTACATATAGCACTTTTAATTCAAAAAGAAATTCATAGAATGAAAGTCAAAGGATAGAAAACAATACTCCACAAGACAGGAGCCAGAAAAAAAGCAAGGGTAGCTATTCTGTCTGAAAACAATGTAAATTTCTAGACAAGACTGATCAAAAGAGACAAAGAAGGTCACTACATACTTGATAAGGGAAAACTCCAAGAGGAGATAGCAACCATAAATATATATGCACCACATACAAGTGCACCTAGCTAATATAAAACAAATATTAATGGACATGAAAAATCAAATAAGCACTAATACAATTGTAATAGGGAACCTTAATACCATATTGTCACAAATAGTTACATGTTGTGGATTGGTAACTGGTGGTCAGTTTAAACACCAGCAAAACTGAATCAGCATGGTGCTGAGCATGGATGGCCCACCTGAGGACTGCCGCCTGCATAAAAAGGAGACCTGGAGAGGAAGAGTAGCCTTGTGGGTTCTCCTAAGTGAAGTCGTTGTTTGGAGCTGTTGGTTCTCCTGGAAGAGCTTGTGGAGTTTCTTCCCTGATATGAACTTGACAGTTGTCATTGGAGGAGCTTGGGACCTTGTCACTGAGAATGGCTGCAGTTCACTTTGGGGGAGCTCTGGTCCTTACTTTGAGCATCGCTTCCTGGATCTGGAGGGGAAGATGTGTGCTGCTCAATCTCCAGGAGAAGCTTGTCACACTGGGTTCCTGATATGAACTCGGCTGTTCACATCATCAGAAGAGCTCAGGACCTCTTTGTTGCTGAGGATGGCTGTGGTAATTTTCGGCAGAGCCCTGGTCCTTGTTTTGAGCATTGCTTCCTGGCTCCAGTGTAGAACCTTCACCCCACTGGCATAGACTTTCTAGCTTCCACTGCTGACTTTTGGGTCTTCCCAGTGCAGATCCATGAAATAGAGTCATTGTCATGCACTCTAGGCCTCCAGTTGTACTCATGGGAGGCATTATCATGGGCTCTGGGTTTTCAGCTGAACTCAAGCAGATTATTGCCATGGGATCCAGGCCCTCAGGTGGATTTTCTAGGTCTTCAGTGTTGTGGACAGATTTCCTGTACTTTCTTTGTATTTGACTGCTGGGGTGACCATTATAAATAATACTATAAATTATATGTCCTCCATGTAATTGTTCTCCTTGAAACCCTTGACTACAACAATGCATCAACTAAACAAACAAAAAACAAAATCAACAAAGAAATATCAGAACTGAACAAAACCTGTGAACAAATGGACCTAGTAGTTATCTACACAGTGTTTGACCCCACAATGTCAGGATGCACATTCTTCTCAGTTGTTGGGTATGAGATGCTTTCCGAAATAGACCGCATGCCAACCCACAGAACACGCTTACGTAAACACAAAGGAACTAAATCATCCCATGCACACTATCTGACCGTAGTGCAATGAGTCTGGCAATAACAGGAAAGGAAACCACGAAAATGCCAACACATGGAAATTAACACCCTACTGAACAACCAATGAGTTGCAGATGAAATTAAAGAAGAAATTAAACAGTATCTACAATTAAATGATAATGCCAATACAACATACCAGAATTTATGGGATATGATGCAAGCAGTCCTAAGAGGAAAACTTATAGTGAATTCTTACATCAGGAAAACAGACTGAGCTCAAATAAACAACCTAATGTTGAAACTCAAACATATAGAAAAAGAAGAAAACATTAAGCCCAAAACTCAAGGAAGGAAATTATAAAGATCAGAGCAGAAATTAATGCAAATGAGATGAAGTATCAGGGACCTGCTTAGATCCCCAATCCCCCAAATGAGTGTACAGTGAAGACTTAAAATAAGAGACAAGTGGTATGATTTTAGGGCTCTTGAATCAACAAGATATAAAAACCCTCTGCAGAGTTCTTGACTCTCATGGCTAAGACAGGGAATGTCTCTGGGAAGCCCGTATTTATTTAGTATTCAGACAAGGATGGGGTTAGAGTGGAAAACACAGGAAGCCTGAGCAGGACCTTGGGAGGGGTTCAAGGTCCCCTCCAAGTAACAGACTATGTTAATAAGGAGAACTATGCTAGGAGAAAGTCCCCAAGGGACTTTTGCTACAGAGATGAAGTGCCTGCAGCTATAGTCTCTATCCTATTAATTGGGGTTGGAGCCAGGTGTCCTCAGCTGTGGCCTTATCCTGCCCTTTAGGCATCTCTATTCTCAGTTCAGCCATGCCTGGGCCATGCCACAGCCCTGCACATGTATTCAGCTTCAATGGCTCCAACAATGAAGAAAAAAATACAAAGAATCAATGAATCAAAGAGATGGTTCTTTGAAAGATTAAATAAAATTGATAAACATTATCCAACCTTATTTAAAAAATGAAAGAAAAGACTCAAATTCATGCAATTAGGAATGAAAAGAGTGAAATCACAATGGATCCTATGGAAATACAGATCATTAAAACCATCCTCAAGAAACTTTAATAATATGGAAAATACTGGAGAAATGAACAGAATCCTAATTGCATATGAATTACCAAAGTGGAATCAACAAGATATAAAAATTCTTAAAAACCCAACATCAATCAATGAAATGAAAAATGTAAGTGAAAACTTATCAACAAAGAAAAGCCCAGTTCCTGATGGATTTACTGCTGAATTCTGTAAGAAATTTAGAGAAGATCTAATGCCATTACTCCTGAAACTCTTTAATGAAATTGAAAAGGAAGCAGTTCTCCCAAAGTCATTCCTGGAAGCAAGCATTACCCTGACACCAAAATGAGAAAAGAATCCAACCGAAAAGAGAACTACAGGCCTATCTCTCTAATGAAAATAGACACAAAAATCTTCAGTAAGATACTGACAACTAGAATGCAGCAATTCATCAAGATGGTTAATCACCATGACAAAGTAGGATACATTCCAGGGATGCAGGAATGGTTCAACATATGCAAATCAATAAATGTAAAACACCATATCAACAGAGCCAAAGACAAAAATCACATGATAATCTCCATAGATACAGAAAAAAAGCATTTGACAAAGTTCAACACAAATTCATGATAAAAACTCACAGCAAACTGGAATAGACAATCTTCATTTCAACTTGACAAAAACCATCTATGACACACCAACAGCAAACATCATACTAAATGATCAAAAACTGAAAACTCTCCCTCTAAAATCAAGAAGAAGACATGTATATGAACTATTACTACTCCTATTCAATGTAGTTCTGGAAATATTAGCCAGAGCAATTAGACAAGAGAAAGAAATAAAAGGAATAAGGATAGGAAAGAAAGAAATTAAATTCTAATTGTTTACAGAAGACATGATGCTCTGCATAGAAGATCCCAAAAACTTCACCCAAATACTTGTAGATCTAATAACCAAATTCAGTCACACAGCTGGATACAAAGGCAACACTCAAAAATAGCAGTCCTATACACAAATAACAAATTCACTGAGAGAAAAATTAGGGAAATTACACCTTTCACAATAGTGTCAAAAAATGAAATACATTAAGACTCAATCTAACAAAGAAAGTAAAAGATCTCTACATTGAGAACTACAGTACTATGAAAAAGGAGATCAAAGAGGATATCAGAAAATGGAAAAATATCTCGTGTTCTGGGTAGGAAGAACCAACATACTGAAAATATTCATACTCCAAAATTGTTATGCAGATTTAATGAAATACTGATCAATATACCATTAGAATACCAGAATTAGAAAACATTCTTAAAACTCATTCAGAACCCAGAAGAGACCTAGAATAGCAAAAACAGTTCTCAGCAATAAAAGCAAGGCAGGGGATATCACAATCCCTGACTTGAATTTATAGTACAGAGCTACTCTGATAACAGTGGCATGATGCAGGCAAAAAACAAACAAAACAAAACAACAACAACATAAAACCAGATTAGGATCAGTGAAACAGATTAGAAGACGCAGAAATAACTCAAACACATTTAGCCACCTTCCCTTTGAAAAGTGGGCCAAACACATTCACCGGAAGAAAGATAATCTCTTTAATAAATGGTATTGGAAAAACTGAATTTCCCCCTGCTAAAGACTAACACTAGACCCACATCTCCCCAAATGCAGTAAACTAAAATCAAAATAGATTAAAGATCTAAATATTAAAATAGAAACACTAAATCTGCTGGAAGAGATACTAGGCAGAACTCTTGAAGACTTAAGTATGGGCAAAGCCTTCATGAACACAAACCCAATTGCACAGGAGGTACTGCAAAGAATGAACAACTTTTTCACAGAAAAAGCTTCCCATTATCCACACCCAGAACCATGCTGAACCAATCTGTGGACTAATTTAGTTATCATACCCTTAATTCCAGCATCACACACCTTAGATCCAGCTGCCTCTGAAAAACCCCACAATGAGTGCATGAGGCTTTAGGGGGACATCTAGACGCAAGCCATAACATCAGTCTAATGAATTCTCAGATACAGTTGTGCAGATAGAGGAAATGGCAGGGCCTTGGTATAAAAAGAGTGGTGGGGCAGGTGCTGTGGGAATGTGCAGCTGAATGAGTACAGGACACGTGGCTGGCAAGACTATCCCAGATCCTCCGCGTTCAGTGTAGTCTGGGAAAATTTAGGAAGCAAGGATCATCTGTTGTATTATTAGCATGGAGATGGCTGGGCACTCTATCATCTTACTCTGTGCCACCACATCTGGGATAATAATGATATGAAGTGGACCACGTGGTCCCATTTCAGCCCTAACCAACACTCTTGACTGTGTTTGAAGAAGAATTGACTAAGTGTATTTGGCCTAGTTTTGAGATGAGTGTTTAATGGTTTATGGAAAACAATGCACTTACATAGACGCATCTCCTTCACTTAAAGCTAGAAGGGAAAAATGTGGGCTTAAGTATCTAACTGATAAGAACAAGACTTTGGATTTATATTGATTTGCTTGGGTTACCATTACAAGATACTTCAGACTAGATGAAAAAATAGACATTTATTTTATGAGTGTTCTGGAAAATGGAATGGCTGGGTTCCTAGTGGTGCTTTTCTCCCCGACTTTCAGATGGCAGCTTTCTTGCTCTGTCCTCATATGACCTTTGCTCTGTGGTCTCCCCACCCCCATGTGCATGTACACTTGTGTGTGTGTGTGTGCGCACGCACACGTGTGTGTGTGTTGGGTAAAAGAAGCTCTTTCTGGCATGTTGTCCTCTGCTTATCTGCTTATTAAAGACAGCTATTCTAGTGAATTAGGGTCCCACCCTTAGGACCTCACCTAATCTTTAATGACTTCATTAAAAGTCGTCTCTCCGAGAATAGTCACACTGGAGAGAGTCAACATACGATTCAAATGGAGAATAGTTCAACACGTAACAGGTTCTATCTGATGTACAACTTCCTCCAGACACAAACAGAAAGTTGCAGAGATTAGTACTGTAAATGCTCCTTCTTTATGACTTTTTACATAGAACCCTGGATAAAAGAAAGGCTTTGTCACAATTAAAATATGTTCATAAATTTCCTCTATTGCCTTGGGATAGGTTATAATTTGCTAATTCATGTTGTTTACTCAAAACATATGTAGTTACTGATTTGCATTCATTCTAATATAAAGACAAATAAATAACAGCAATTATGAGTTGTATGCATTGAGATAGCAATAATGTGCTAAGTAAGGAAACTAATCTTAACTTCCTCAGTACTTATAATTGAGTCTGTAATTCTACAAGCAGTCATACAAGAAAAGTTTATGGTGTGAAGTTATATCTGCTTGATAAAAATAATGCATTCTCCCATTTTAGAGATTAGTATTCCTTTTTTTTTCCTTTAAGAAATCCCTCTATTCCCTTTAAAAATATTTATTAACATGAATCTGCAATTATTAATGGATTTTTAACAGTTATTTGTTAATAAATCTCTTTATTTCCCAATAAACCAGGTAATTAGAAGGCATAAATGGAAGTAGGGAAATCTTTTTTGAATGGGAAGGGGAACGAGATGGGGATGGAAGAAAGAGCGTAAGGACTAAAAAAAGAAACTCAAAGGAATAAATGAGAAACAGGAAGGAGATTAAGAGTTTGTAGGAACAAGGAGTTATGAGAGGGAAAGGGACAAATTCCCCATGATAAATGTAATCATGTGCCACAACCATGTACCAGTAAAAATACATCAATAAAGATTAGCAGTATAAAGATTAGTAGTATAATCATCTGTCTGTTAGTTCATCAAAAAGAATGATTTGTGCTTTCATTGTTTGATCATTTTTTTCATGCCCAAATCTTATAATCTGAGCAACTACTTTGAAGATTAAAACACAATATATTAACCACTGTTAATCTCCTATTACGTTGTTTTGAAATTCTTGATTGTGTTCTTTTTTAGTTTTAAAATAAAAAGAAACAGTTTTTTAAAAACTAAAACTATTTTACCATATGCCCCCAAAGATACATTAATAAAATAAAAAAAATTTAAAAACTCAACATGCTAGAAAATATCTATTTTAAAAGACATGTCATTTACGTGTTCTCTTCCTGGGCAATGTTGCTTACCTGTCACTCTAGGTGCATAAGACTGCTGAGGTAATGAGACCATGAGTTCAAGGGCAGCCTGGGTAACACAGCAAGGCCCCATCTCAAAATACTGTGAACCACTATTAAACATTTTAATGACAAAAAATAATGTGTCAGTGTTAATGTATATAGTATGTATTGCTAATAATTTTTTAATGTGAATATCCTCTGCTGGTTTGTAATTCTATTGTTGTGGAAGTTTTCTAGCACAGATATTAGTCTTGAAACATAATTACAAATATGCTTGTGCACAAAGTCATAGGTGAAAACCATAAAATCGTCTATTAGCTCATCACTTAGTAATCCACATTAATTTGTTAAAATCAAAGTAGGAAAGTCATATATTTAGAAAACATAGTAAGTAAATAATAATACAATCCTCTCTATTCCAACTTTCACCCACTTTCTCTTCCACTAGAGCCTCTCTAAGGATTTATAGTAGAATACATTATACATAGGAGTATATAATTTGAACTATATGAAATTACTATTGACTAATAATTTTATGTTACTCAAACCACTACCTGACTCTAAACTTTATTTTTGAATTTAATACTATGCATTAGAACTCTTTCCTTAGAAAATACAAAATAGAAAATAAAAAATTGTGCTAAGATTAAAATTATTGTACAGATTTAATATTTAGTTTGAGTAATTCTGTTGATAAAAATATATTGTTCACTTTGCTACTCCACTTTCTAGATGTGTCTGTATATACTATATCTATATCTATATCTATATCTTTAAATCTCAGTTCCTAGTAGTAAAATTGTTAATGGCACAATTTTTAAATTTTCATATATATTCTTAACTTATCAAAACAGTTGTATTAGTTACATAGTCACAAAGTAAAGTTTTCCGTATAAACACTTTCTCCAGATCAAAGTATTATTTATAACTAATTGGAATTATACTATGTTTTCTGAATTATAAGTTGAACATTTTTATATATGTTTACTTATTTTTGTGCTTACTACCTGTTTATTGTATTGTTTCTTACTTTCTTCTTGATTTCTCTAACTTATTGATGGGTATAACTTTCTGGGGTAGTGTGTACATTAGAAAATAAAAAGTCCACCATTGCTATGTCCCAAAAAGTTCTTATGGAACATTAATTTTCCAAAGTAATATATCATTCATCTCTTAAGCAGAGTAGAAATGAATATGAATAGTAGCTTTCAGCCAATTATAGCAAAGCAAATCTAACTATATGTTTCTTTATTTTTAAAAAATCATTAGTTTAAATTTCTATGTATTTTGTAATTTTGCGATCTTCCGTTTACTGTAACTGGATTGAAAATGGATTTTATTGTTCTATTTCCTGATATCTTAAAGTAATTTCCAGAGTCCAAATTAACATATTTTTAACTTAAGTAATTTTATTTGGACTAAAACATAAAAGAACTTTCATTCTAAATGGAATATTTAGCAAAAACAAAAGGCCATTATATTTTAAGAATTATTTTTCCCCAAGTGGACTGGCTTTTAATCAGCCAAACAAGAAGAAAAAAAAAAAGAAGAAAGAAAAAAAGAAGAAGAAAAAAAAGACAAAGAAGAACTTAATAGCCTTCTTTTGACAATATTTGTCACAATTTTAAACTCCTTCCTAAATGAAAATTATTTGTAATTTTTATGTTGTAGAGATCATCATTATACTATAATATATATGCTAAATATATATACAACTTTTACTTAGCAATTTAGAAATTAAATAATTTTATAGAT
>RJWM01034838.1:0-19431 GCA_004363535.1 Dasyprocta punctata | reverse complement strand
CAGTATGAGAAAACTAAGGTCAAACAAGGTGAACCAGTTTCCCACAGGCCTCTAGTCAGTAGATGGAAGAAATAGGAGTAGAACACAGGTCTTGTGAATCCTTCTCTAGTTCTTGTTTTAATATCTCATATTGGATCTCTTTGTATATGAGAGTAAAGCACAAGACTTACCTTACCTTATATGTTTTGTAAGAGTAGTGTTGGGGAAGGAATTTGTCTGATCATGGGTTTAGATACCTCCTTTTATGTGTCCTGTTAAATTCCAGTGTCTCATGCTCTAGTTTTAGCTATAACCTCCTATCTATATCCCTGTCCTTATCTGGACTACCTAGGTCTCAAACCCATCATGTAATAAAACAATACATTAAATACTTCATTCAGATCATGTGTTGTGGATTAGCTCATTGTTCAGCGAATAGTCATTTTCTTTTCTCCACTCTTGTGAGAGATGGATATACTGCCCTGGCCCTTACTGCACATGGCCATGTACCTAGCTTTGGCTAATAGGATATTTGCACACATGTTGTAAACAAAGGCTGATACACTTGGGCTCTGCCCTTGTAATAGTAATTTCCCATTATTAGGACAAAATAGCTGACACCCACAACCTAAAGGACAAGATGTTTATTTGGGTTTCAGTTTCTGAAGGCTCATTCCATGTGTGTTCAACTGGCTCCAAAAAAGACACATCATGGTGTGGAAGGATATGGTAGAGGAAAGCTGCTCAACATATGGCAGCCAAGAAACAGAGAGGGAGGAGCCAGGGACAAGAATATCCCCTTCTATTGTCACATCCCATAACCCACCTCTTCATATCAGGCCTTAACTCCTAACAAGACATTCAGCTATGAACTCATCAATGGAGTAATCAACTGATGAATATAGAGCCACCATGAACCAATCACTTTTCAAAAGTACCATCTCTGAATACATGAGAATTTTTGGAGAGCATTTTAGATGTAAACCACCATAGGCCTTGAAATTCTGCCATCATCAATGGCCTCTGAAGACTGAGAACACCATGGATAGGATCTGATTGGAACCTTTGGACAGGAGTCAAACCCAGGGAAGCCCTACTGAGATCAGCAGAGGATTTCCAATTGCTCAATAAAATGGAAAAGTCATATGTAAGAAAAGTAATTCAAAGGCTGTGTTGGTTGTGAGAATAAAATACATCACCAAGGGAGTAGTTTAGCTGTGATACATTTTATGAATGTAATTTGTTTGACTCTCTGGGCTATTTCATGTTTAGAACTGGAATTTAGAGTGTCACCATGGACCTTTTATTTTAAAAAAGGAAGCAATTGCCTGGATATAACTGGGAGGGCAAATAACACTGGCTCTTAATCTAGTCACATAATATATTTAGTGCATTCCATGTGGGTTAGATGTTACACAGCTGAGTAGATATGTTTATGAGTATCTCATGAGTGGTGGAGCTAGAGAAAATGTCTTAGATAATCTTTGAGTTTGTTCTAGGGCTGCCTCCAGAGGCAGTGAAGATTTGTGAGAAGTGTTTATTCTCTCACAGAAAGGAATTTAGAAAGTCATAGTTGTGGAGAATCTGTCTAAGTATAAGAAAACTCTGGCCACAGACATTAGAGATAGACAGAGTAGCAATGCTAACATTGTCTTCTGTTATACTGGTTTAATTCATTTTTTCTTACTGTAGTAGAACACATGTTAGGGCAAGGGTTAGTTCTTTTCCAGTAGCTAAATAAGTTGTTAATGGTTATAGTGAAGGACATTGCTTCTATAAAAGGACATGTATCCAGTGTTTTTCCATGCCTAAAAATGAGTAAAAGGTACTTTTGATAAATGAACACCTGTGCTCATTTATATATTGGTGAAAAATGGATCCTGATCGCTATTTTATTTTTTGAGAGGTTGGAACTGTCCATTATGATTCAAGAAGAGATTTTCTCACAGATTGCTTACTTGATAATTACTTACAGATTGACTTGCATGTGCCAAGCCTGAGGAATACAGTAATAAAAAACAGTTCTTATTTTTGATATGTGGTGAAATTTTTGGAGAATAATGTTAGTAAACAATTAGAAGACAGTATGATAAGTCACAAAATAAAGGTCCCTATATGCTATCATAGCACTCAAGTATATCCAACCTGGTCTTGTGGGTGGGCAAAAATTCTTCCCTAAAAAAGCAGTTTCTAAAGATGAATGAGAAATTGTTATATATGTGGAGAAGGATGTGTACTTATCTAGGCAGAACTTTCCAGGTAGAAAAATTAAAAGTTCATGGGTTGATGTCACGAAGTACAAGAATCACTGTTGGTCAGTACTGGAGACATCAGTCGAGTGTGTTCTTTAACCAAAATAGCCAGTCCAAAGCTTGGACCATCACCACAGTGTGAAAACAAAATGATAAAGTCTTCCTTATGAACAAAGTTATGCTATTTGCTTCCCTAAAGTGTTATGATCAGTTTTGCTCAATTAAAAGATTAGAGATACAACCAGTCCAATTTCAAAAAGAAGTGATACCTGAGACTCTTAAATTGATGAGTCAGTGGATTGCTTTTGTAAATGAAAACTAAAGCAATTAGGATTTCCAGCTGGGTAACATGAAAGCTGAGAGGACATATATAATTAAAATTAACAAAATTACAAAGGAGTCACAAGCCTTGCTAGTTCTGGCTGAACCTCTCATTCACCATGTGACAAATTGCTTCATCTCTCACGGTCTCGGTTCTGCATCTACACAAAAAAGGGAGCCTTGTAGGAATTGCATGTACCACTGCTCTGCCTGGGCACTTGCACTACTAACAGTGAGCACCCTTTTGTTGAAAGTCATTCCTCAGGCTTCCAGTATCAGCTCTGAGTGAATTCATGGAGAATAAGAAATACCTGGTGTTATAGTGTGGTTGTTCAGATGACTCCCAACAAAGCCTCATGTAATATTGGAGGGGGCCGAGTCTGGCGTTCATAATTGGTTTGTTGTCTAGCACTGGGATTGTCTAGCACTGGGTGGTGCTGCACCCACCCAGGGGTAGAGCCAACTTACAGCATAAAGGCGAGAGGAAGGCATGTGCTCTCTCTCGCGCATGCAGATTTGCCTTGCTGTTTGTCGGCCGCCATGAGAGGCTGTCCCGCCACTTCATGCTGCTTTGGAGTCAACTAAATATGGACTGAAACCCCTAGGAACTGTAAGAAATAAACCTTTCCTTCCCTAATTTTGGGCGTCAGGTATTTGGCCTCAGCAACGAGTGAAAAGTAACTAAAACACCTGGGAATTTAGTTATCCCTTGTTCTAAAGACAGCCCTAACCAAAGACTGATTGGTGGTGGTGGGGGGGAGGGGACGGAGTGATTTAAAATACTATAGCTCCCTTGCATGGTGTTGTAGCGGCATGAAAGTGTGACCCAAGGGCATCAGAATGTCCCTGTGGGTTGACCACAAATTACCTTCTCGGGAACTTTCTCACTCCCCATATGTTCAATCACCTTCTTTAGTGTAGCTATCAGATTCTTCATTATCTTAAATAATATTTTTTTATTTATATGCAGAGTAGAAAAAATATAACTTTTCCCTAACCTTGTTTAGTATCATTGAGTACAGCATGCAAAATAGGAATGAGTTAATTAAGTATTAAATAATTCAGTAATTGGTGTTTTTTTTTTTTTTTTTTTTTTTTTTTTTTTTTTTTTTTTTGTACCTGGGATTGAACTCACCACCTCATGCCTGCCGGGCAGGCACTTATACCAGTGAGCTAAATCCCCGACCAGTAATTGGTGTTTTAATTGTTTACATTCTGTTAGGATCTTTGATGGATCCTTATAGGAACTTAAAAATTTTTAGTGGTATTTAGGGAACTATTTGGGGATTTTGAATGGGTTGAGGATACATCCTTCTAGCAGTTGAAACAATGGAATAGAGTCTCCTACTATGTAAAAGTTTACTCCCCAACACATTTCTTTAAGAAATGGATTAGATTTGAATAAATAATGTTCAAAAATACCCCTAAATTACATGCCTTAACCAATTAACTCATGATAATCTGAATTTCTATGTTAACATTAGTAGTCCCCACATAAAATCATATCATTTAATGCATCTGATTTTCTTTGTAACAGATGGACTCATTCACAAGACTATGAATTTGGGTGAGTGGGGATGTGGGAAGTAACTCCTTGAAATTTTACTAAGGTTGAGGATTTTGAAAATGGTTTATTTTCTCTGGAAAATTTCCTTCATGTTAAGGCAGTGGTGGGAGGTTTCAGTTTTTGTGTGAACTGTGTGTGTGTGTGTATGCGTGTGTGTGTAAGGGGAATAGAGAGAGAGAGAGAGAGACAGAGAGAGAGACAGAGAGAGAGAGAGAGACAGAGAGAGAGACAGAGAGAGAGAGAGAGAGAGCGAGACAGAGACAGAGGGGAGGGCCTGCATCCTACCCAAGCTGATGTCTACCACCATTCCTCCAACCTTGGATGGTATAGCAGGGAGTGAACTCCACATGCTGGAGAGCATAATATGAGAGATAGCACAGAGATTTTTCTCACAGCCCTGTGCTATGCCTGCCACAGTGAGACCAACTGCCCAACAGTAACTTGGTGAAAGACAACCACAAGAGACCATCACAGAGAGAGAGTTAGGCAGATAGACCCCCATGAGAAATGTAACATCAGCTTGGGTAGGATGCAGGCCCTCTCCTCTGTGGGGTGCAATCA
Organism: Dasyprocta punctata; assembly: GCA_004363535.1. Classification (NCBI taxonomy): domain Eukaryota; kingdom Metazoa; phylum Chordata; class Mammalia; order Rodentia; family Dasyproctidae; genus Dasyprocta; species Dasyprocta punctata. Next base: position 14,751 of record RJWM01034838.1, on the reverse strand, counting down.
GACCCTGAGAATGTTGACTTTAACTCCAACAGGTTACTTAAATCCTAGCCCGTGACCTACATCCAGCAGATACCAGAGGGCTGATTGTGTTTCTCATCTGTCAACTTGAGGAAGGATTCCTTGGCTTGGACAATAACCACAGTATGAGGTGAGTGGACAAAGGTCCCTCTGGTGTAGGGAGGGCACCTCAAAAACCTAACGGCCCTATAGCTAAGTGGAGAAACTCATAATTGGTTGAATTCTAAGACTGAAGATCTTGGAAAGAAATCACTTATTCAAAAACACAGAGGAATTTTTTTTACTCAATGTTTTAAAATCTTTTTTTCTATTTTTAGTTATCGTCCTTTTTCTTTCATTGTTTCTTTTTGTGGGGTTAATCTGTTCTTTTTTACCTTTAGTTTCTTTTCTTTCTTTTGTCTTTTCCTTTTTCAATTTTTTCTTTTCAGCCTTCTTATCTTTCCTTTCTTGTATTTTTTTCTTTTTCTTGTTCTTTCCTGTGACTGTTTTCTAACACTATAAATTTCCTTTTACTTTTCAATAGAATTCCTTGTCTCACTTTTCTCCCCTCCATCTTTTACTTCATTGATTCATTTTCAAATTTTCTTTTTTTCATTCTCTGGTTTTTAACTCTCTTTACCTCTATTAAGCATTAATTTTATGTTATTACTGTTTAATATTGTTTTACTCTTAGTGGAAGTAAAGTTTAGTAGATATTTAGTAGATATTTACTCTTGATCAATAGTAGATTAATATTTGGCTTGTTTTAGTGTTCGTACTATGATTATAATTCTCATTTCTATTGTTAAGAGTGGTACAGTATTGGTTCAGAGGATATGCAAATATCCAGTTTGTATTTGACACTATTATTTGTGTTGATGTGATTACTTTTGCCAAGTTGACATAGTTGTTCCTATTAATTGGTTTTCTTGGGATGCCAATATCTAGACTGTTTTGGGCTCATTAACAATACTGTGGCCCATACCTGGAAAAATAGGTATTGTGCCAAATACGTTGCAACTTTTCCTCTGAAATCAATGGAGGTGATTAGATTCTGGGACAGAGAGAAAGGACAATAGTAAGCCAGGCCCACAGGGCACCACTGAAAAGTAAAATTACCTAAAGAAGTCTCCATACTAGCAACAAAATTTGCCACTATAACCAAGGTACAAGCCTCAACAAACAAATAGCAAACATAAACAAAAAATGCATGTGAAGACAAGTCAACAAAATACCTCCACAAACCCCCAATTCCCCCAAAACTAATCCATGGGGAGTCAAATGGAAGGAAACTAAAAGCCACATAGCCACATTCAGAAAGATAACAGAGGAGCTACAAAACAGAGAAATAAGGCACCTGGCAAGAGCACAGAAGATACAAGTAGACAGATCATGGGCCAAATGAAGAAAATAATCAGCAAGTCTGCAGACTGTGCTAATCAAAAACTACCAGAACTAAACAAAATAATGCAAAACCATGAATAACCAACATAGAAAAGAATTAGAGTTTGGCCCACTGCTCCTCCACCATCAGGGGAGCACTGGTGTGCTGTGGGAGGGGAGATGTCCTGCCCACTGCCCCTCTGCAATCAAGGGAGGCTCAGTTCAGAGGAATTCAGATGCCTGGCCCATTCCCCTAAACCAGGAAGCTGACAGACAGCACTGGACGCACCTGGGACTTGGCAACTGATTCATCTGAAGCAACCCAGGAAAATAACAAAGGAGCAAAATGCAATCTCAGACATCCAGATCACCCAGAAAAAACCCAGGAGATGTAGACATAGAATAAATTGGAAGTCACACACTTGAAATTTCTGAAGTGATAGCAACTGAAATAAGGAAACAACTCCCCATGAGACTGTAAAGGAAATCAGATCAGAAATACTCTCTCAGGTAAAAAAAAGAAATCACAACCAAATGAAAGAATTGCTGAGCATATCTGAAAAGGACAGATGAAAAAATAAAGGTGCATAGAAAATGATGGAAAACTTGAACAACATAGGAAAGAATTAGAATACACAAAACAGGTTCAAAGAGATATCCAAGAAATTAAAAATTAAGCTGAAAGCTGACAAAACTGCTAAGCCCTTACCTAACCTTATCAAAAAGAGGAAAGAAAAACCTCAAATTCATGCAATGAGAAATGAAAAAGGTGAAAGCACTACAGATCCTGTGGAAATTCAGAGGATCATCAATACCTAATTTGAAAATCTTTACACTTGTAGGATGGAAAACACAGAAGAAATGGACAGATTTCTAGAAGCATGAATTACCAATGCTGGACCAAGTAGATATAAAACTTCCAAATAACTCAATATCAGTTAATGAAATTGAAAATGTAATTAAAAACTTACCAATAAAGAAAGGCCCAGATCCTGATGGAGTCACAGTGGAATTCTACAAGAAATTTAGAGAAGATTTAACAACAATACACCTCAATCTCTTAATGAATTTGAAAGGGAAGTGGTTCTCCCTAACTCATTCATGGAGGCAAGTATTATCCTGATATCAAAACCAAAGAAAGACCCAACCAAAAAAAGAGAAGTGTAGGCCAATCTCCATAATGAACATAGATACAAAAATTCTCAATAAAATACTATCAAACAGAATGCAGCAAATCATCCAGAAGATTATACATCATGATTAAGTGGGATTCATTCCAGGAATGCAAGATGGTTTGACATACATGAATTAATAAATGTAATACACCATATCAACAGAGCCAAAGACAAAAATCACATAATCATCTTAATAGATACAGAAAAAGCTTTCAATAAAGTCCAACATTCATTTATGATACAAACCCTATGGAAAGTTGGATTAGATGGTCTTTACCTCAATCTGATAAAAGCCACATATGACAGACCAACATCCATCATCATACTAAATGGACAAAAACTAAAATCTTTCAACCTAAAATCAGTAATAAGACTAGGATTTCCACTATCAGCTCTCCTATTCAGTGTGGTCCTGGAACCATTAGCCAGAGCATGTAGACAAGAGAGAAATGAAAGGAATAACCATAGAAAGGGAAAAAGTGAAATTATCATTTATCACATATGACATGATACCCAACACAGAAGACCACAAAAATCCCATCACTAGATTTAATAACCAAATTCAGAAATGTAGCTGGATACAAATTCAGCACTCAAAAATCAATAGCATTCCTGTACACAAACAACAAATTCACTGAGAAAGAAATTAGGGAAATCACATCCTTAATGATAGCATCAAAACAAATGAAACAGGAATCACTCTAACAAAGGAAGTAAAATATTTGTGCATTAAAAATTGCAATACTCTGTAAAAAGAAATTGATTAGGATTTCACAAAATGGAAAGATATCCCTTGCTCATGGATAGGAAGAACCAACATTGTGAAAATAGTCATATTCCCAAAATTATTACACAGATTTAATGCAATCTCAATCAAAATAACAGTAGCATACCTCATAGATATAGAGAAAAAATTCCTAAAATTCACCTGGAAAGAGAAGAGACCTAGAATAGCAAAGGCAATTCTGGGCAATAAAGGCAAGGCAGGAGGCATCACAATTCCTGACTTGAAATTATACTGCAAAGTTATTGTTATAACATCAACATGGTAGTGGCAAAAAAACCAAAAAAACAAAAAAACAAAAAAACAAAAAAACAAAAAAACAAACAAACAACCTGAGGATCAGTGGAACAGAATAGATTATGCAGACACAAATATAAAGATATTCAGTCATGTTGTCTTTGACAAAGGGACCAAATATGTTCACTGGAAAAAAGACTCTTTAATAAGTTATGCTGTAAAAACTGATTTTCCACATACCAAAGCATTAAACTTAGACCCATGTCTATCACCATGCACTAAACTAAAATTAAAATGAATAACAGATCTAAATATTAAAACAGAAACACTAAGTCTTCTGGAAGGCAAGGTAGTTAGAAATCTTGAAGACATGATGTAGGTAGAGAGTTCACGAACAAAAACCAAACTGCTTGAGATATAGTTCAAAGAATCAGCAAATGGGATTTCTTCTTATTAAAAAGTGTTCACACATCAAAAGAAATCACCAACAGATTCAAAAGAAAACCCACAAATTGGGGGAAAAATTTTAGTTAACTGTCCCTTAGACAAAGCACTTCTATCCAGAGCTTATAAAGAATTAAAAAGTATCAGGTCCCTCAAATTTGAAGACCAAATCCAAAATGGGCATCTGAGATGAATACACACTTCTCAGATGAAAAAATGCAAATGGCAAACAAATATATGAAAAGATGTTCAGCTTCATTTGTCATTCAACAGATGCAAATTAAAACAATACTGAAATCCCATCTCACACCAGAAAGAATGGCTATCATCCAGAAATCAACGAATAACAAATGCTATTGGCACTTTGGGGAAAAAGAAACCTTAACTTCATACCACAGTGATGTATGTGCACCCTTGTTTATAGCAGCACGATTTGTAATAGCTAAATCTTGGAAACAACCCAAATGCCCATCAATTGAGGAATAGATAAAATAGATATGGTAATTTTATACAATGGAGTACGATTCAGCTATAAAGAGCAACGAACTCAAGGCTTTTATAGATTAATAGATGCAACTAGAAACCATATTTATAAGCAAAATAAATCAGACTGACATGTGTAAACATTGTATTGTCTCCCTAGGGTTAAAAAATTGAAAGGGTAAATAAGTTTCAAAATATACAATAAATATTGTGAATTGAGAAGAACAACTGGGATAGGGGAAAGGAGAAAAGGAAGGGGAAAGAAATATATATTTAAATATATATATCATATATATGATATGTAATATGGTAATATATATTAGCTAAGTAATTGTGATGCTAATTCTAATATTTCTTGGAAAGGAACTATTAAAGCTTATATTGCTTGACCACTTTTGCATGCCTATATCTGGTAATCTGAGCAACTGTTTTGAAAATAACAATATGCAATATAATAACCACTGTTAATTTTCTACCATCTTGTTTTGAAATCCTGTGTTTTTTTTGTTGTTGTTTTGTCTTTTTAAAAATGCTCTTTAAGGGACCAGGGATTTAGCTCAGTGGTGTAAGTGCCTGCCTGGCAAGCACGAGGTTGTGAGTTTGATCACTGTTCCCAAACAAACAAACAAACAAAAATGCTCTTTAAAAAAAAAAATAAGAGTCCATAAAAGACTGACTAGTAGAAATTCAAGAGATTAAAAGTTCTATCAAAATATGAGCAACAGAACTAACCAATGTGAGCGTGCCTATAGTGTCAGAACCAGAAGACAGGACTGTTGTCTGTGAATAATTAATGCAGCATACTTTAAAAACAAAAACAGAACATGAAAAATGGATCCTATAGTTCCTACACAATACAAAAACTAATTTAAATTTAAGTGAAATAAGCAAAAAATCATAAGACAGCACAAATGTTTTAAAAACATTTTTACTGAAAAAATAGCAGCAAACTTTCCAAATGAGGAAAAAGTATTTAACATACTGATCAGTAAGGTATATAGAACCCTTTATAGTTACAACCAGAAAAGAACCTCCCCGAAACACATCACAGTCAAAATTTTGGAAGTTCAGCTCAAAGGCAGAATCACAAATTGGATAGTGAATAGCAATTAATCACTTATAAGGGTAAACCACTTAGAATCACAGCCAACTTGTCAACTCAAACTTTAAAGGCCAGGAGAACTTGTAGTGAAGTGTTTCAAAATCCAAAAGAAAACAATTTCTATCCAGGTTGAAATATCCTGCAAACCCATCTGTCAAAATTGATGCGGAATTAAGATCTTTCCATGATAAAGAGCACCTAAAGAAATTTATGACCACCAAACCAGTGTTCAAAACAAACAAACAAAAAATTCTCAAGGATATCCTAGAAAGAGACAATGAAGCTAAAAATGACGAAAGTTCTAATAGAATGAATACACCAGATAAGGTAAGCAGTTAAATAGAAGAGAAAGACAGGGAATAAGCAACTGGAAAATAAGACTACACAAGACTAAGTCAATGTTTGTCAGTAATAACTCTCATTGTGAATTATCTCAATTTCCCAATTGAAAGACACAGTTTTGCAAAAAGGATCAAGAAACAAAATCCAGTGGTATGTTATATACAAGAAACACATTTAACACAAAAAGAAAAATCAAAGGATGAAAAAAACAGTATTACATGCAGTGAAAACCCAAAATCAAGTAGGAGTACCTGTCCTATTTTCAGACAAAGTGCACTTCACACCAAAACTGATCAGAAGAGGCAAAAAAGATCACTGCATATTGTTTAAAAGAACATGTCAACAGGAAGAGACAACAATTACAAACATATATGCACCAAACACCAGTACAGCTAACTTCATAAAAGAAACACTACTGGACATAAAATATTGCAAAACATCAACATAGTTACTGGGTGAACTCATTACCACATTGTCACAAATATCCAGATCAACTAGACAAAAAAAAAACAAAAACAAAACAAAACAAAACAAAAAAACCCCCAAAAAACAATGAAGCATTGGTGCTGAATCAAACCCTAAAACAGATGAGTTTGATAGATATCTATAAAACAGCAGGATACATGTTTGCTTCAGTAGCACATTGGCTTTTTCCAAAATGGACCACATTCTCGTCCACAAAGCATGCTTAAGTAAATGCAAAATAATCAAAATTATGAAACTAGAAAATAACATCAAAAGAAAACAGAAATTATGTAGATTTATGAAAATTCAAAAATATATTCTTAAAGAAACAATGTTTTATCAAAGAAATCAAGGAAGAAATAAGACAGTTTCTAGAACAAAATGATAAGGCTAGTACAGCACAAAAGAACTTATGGGATGCAATGAAAGCAGTCCTCTGAGGGAAATCTATAGCTGTTAATACCTACATCACAAAAATGAATAACTTAATCATGTACCTCCAAGTCCTTCAAAAATAAGAACAATCCAAATCCAAAGCTAGTCAAAGGAAGGATATTATAAAGATCAGAGCAGAAATCAGTAAAAGTGAGATAAAAATTACAATCAATGAATAGAAGAGTTGATGGTTCAAAAGAGTAAACAAAAGGGGTTGATTCTTGGTAAACTAACAACAAGACCCCCCCCAAAAAACAAAACAAAAGAAAAGAAAAGACATAATTGATGCAGATAAAAATGAAAAAGTTAAAATCACAAATGGACTTTGCTAAAATCAAGATTTTAACAACTATTTCAAAAAAATTGTATATCAATCTATTGGAGGATTCAGAAGAAAGGATAGAGGCCAAGACAATGTGAATTACCAAAACAGAACCAAGAAGATATAAAACCCTTGAATAATCCAACAATATTTAATGAAATTGAACAGTAATAAAAATAGTACAAACTAAGAGAAGCCCACGACTTGATAGATTTACCACAGAATTTTACAAGAATTTTAGGAAAGTTCTAATGCCAATACCCCTCAAACTATTTAATTAAATTGAAGGGGAAGGAGTACTTTTAAAGTCATTCCTGGAAGATAGCATTACCCTGATTCCAAAATCCAGAAAAGGATCCAAAAAAATGACCCATAGGCCAATCTATTAAATAAATGTAGATGCTAAGATCCTCAACAAGATACTGTCAAGCAGAATACAACAAATAATCAAAAAGATCATACATCATGACCAAGAAATCTTTATCCCAGGGATGCAGGGATTTTTTGATATACACAAATCAATAAATGTAGTATGTCACATAAACAGAAGCAAGGACAAAAATCGCACAATCATTTCAGTAGATGCAGAAAAAACCTTTGACAAAATTCAACATCCATTCATTGTAAACACCCTGAAAAAATAAGTACGGAAAGATCTTCTCTCTATCTGACAACATCCATTGATGACAGATCAGTGGCCAACATTATATTAAATGAGGAAAAACTGAAAGTTCTCTAAATTTCCAGAAATGAAATAATAGCCAAATTCAGTAATGTAACAGGACACAAAAGCAACATAGAAAAATTAATAGCATTCTTGCAAAGGAACTCACTGAGAAAAAGTTAAGAAAGCAATACCACTCAAAAAAGCATTGGGAAAAAGAAAATAAGAATTAATCTCACCAAGGATGCAGAAAGTCTCTACAATGAAAACTGTAGTATTCTGAAAAAGGATATCAAAAAATGGAATGTATTTATTGTTTCTCAATAGGAAGAACCAATATTGTCAAAATGGGCATAGTTCCAAAATGTATATACAGATTTAATGTAATCCCAATCAAAATACCAATAGCATTCTTAACAGAAATATATAAAATGTCCTGAAGTTCATATGGAACCAGAAGAAACCCAGAATAGCAAATGGAATCCTGGGAAATAAGAGCAAAACAGAAGGCATAATTCCAGACTTCAAATTGTACTAAAAAGCTGCAATGAAAAAAACAGACACGTGGATCAGCAGAACAGAATAGAGGATGCGGAAACATCTTCAGGCACATCTGTTTATCGAATCTATGACAAAGGAGCCAAAAGCATATGATGGCGGAAAGGTAGCTTCCAACAAATGGTACTGGGAAAATTGGCTATTTACATGAAGACAATTAAATCTAGACCCATATTTCTCACAGGGTTCTAAACTAAAATCAAAATGTATAAGACATCTAAATGTTAAAACAGAAACATTTAATTTGCTGGAAGATAAAATAGGTCAAGTTCTCGAAGTCTCCTAAGTATAGGCAAGGACTTTCTGAGTAGAACCTTGGTTGCACAGGACATAGTACCAAGAATCAGCAAATGGGATAATGTCAAATTGAAAGCCTCTGAACAGCACAAGAAACAAGTAACAGAGTGAAAAGACATCTTACAGAATGGGAAAAACATTTGTCAGCTATTCTTGGGACAAAAGACTAATATGTGGCGTACACGAAGAACTCAAAAAGTAGACACCCCCAGCATAAAAGACTCCATTAAAAATATCAGCAACTGAAATGAATACACACTTTTAAAAGAAGAAATACAAATGATCAATAAATACATAAAAATGTCCAACATCTCTGGCCACTAGAGAAATGAAAATTCGAACAATTTGGAGATTATACTTTACCCCAGAAAAATATCCATCCTCGATATCAAATAATAATGAATACTGGTAAGATTATAGGGAAAAGGAATCATCTGTATTGGTTGTGGGAATTTAAACTAGTACTATGATTCCTTTAAAAACTAAATCTAGAATTTCCATTTGATCCAGCTATTGTCCTTCTAGGTATCTTCTAGAAAGTGTTGAAGACATCATTGCAGTGATACTTGCATACTCGTGTATATAGCAGTACAACTCATGACAGTTTAATCTTGGAAGTAGCTCATATACTCATCAGCAGATGAGCAGATAAAGAAAACATGCCATTTATATACTACTGAGTACTACTCTGCCATAACGAAGGATAAATTTGAGTCTTTTGTAGGGAAATGGATACATCTTAAAGTCATAGTAATAGTTATAATGACTTAGATACAAAACTTAAATATTGGAAGGTTTGTCTTCTATGTAAACTAAAAATGTAAATAAAGAACAAAATAAGAGACAATAGGATGTAGGGAGATAGATATTTTGCAAAAGGAAAGAGGACTAGGTGATGGAGGGAGTGAGTGATGACATAAAGGGAATGAATGAATGAAGATGTGTTATGTACGTGTACCAACTCCCTATAATGAACATAACCATTATGTACTGCAAACATATACCAATAAAAAGAAAACATAGACATAAAGCTTACTGGTAAGAGTAGTCAATAGTATGTTAATTATATAAGTTCATGGGTTTCACTGTGTGAATTTTGTACATGCATGCATTGTGCTTTGATCATATCCACACTCCCTACTATACTTTCCTTCCACTGTCTTCTGCCTTCACCCTATTAACAATCCTTCCTCTTTCAGGTCTTTTAAAAATTTGCTTGTTTCTTTGTTTCCACATGTGAGAAAAAAAACAATGATACTTGTCTTTCTGCATCAGACTTATTTTACTTATCACAATGGTCCTCAGTTACATTGATAAGTATTTTCTTGATGCAAATGTAAATGGAAATACAGAAATTTAAAACCTATGGGACACACTAAAAGCATCAATGAGAAAGATGTTTATAGCCATTATTGCTCACATCAAAAAAGTATAAAGATTTAAGATAAAGATTTAAGGTATACAACCTATCATTGTATCTCATGGAACTAAAAAAATTAGAATAAACTAAATCCAAAATAAGCAAAATGAAGGAATAATGATCAGGGTAAAAATAAATGAAGTGGAGATTAAAAAAACCACCCAAACGAAACAAAACAAAACAAAACAAAACACAAAGATCAGTGAAACAAAGAACTGATTCATTGAAAAGATAAAATAGACAAATACTTGCTAGACTAAAAAAGGAGAGAAAGCACTCAAACTCAGAGATGAAAAGGGAAACATAAATGACACCATTGAAATACAAACAAAACAAATTCTTACAAATAACTATATACCAACAAACTTGATAATCTAGAAGAAGTGAACAAATTACTTGCTACATATGCTAAAGCTGAACCATGAAAAAATAGAAAATATGAACAGACTAATAATAAGTAACCAGACTGAATCAGTACTAAAAAGACTTTCATTAAAAACAATGCCAGGATCAGATAGTTTTGATGCTGAATTCTGCCAAACATTTAAAGAATAACTAATATCAATTCTCTTTAAAGTATTCCAGGAAATAGAAAAGAACTTCCAAACATATTCTATGAGGTTAGAATTAACCTGACACAAAAGCCAGATATGAATACAACAAATAGAACACACAGGATGATATTATTTATGAACACAGATGCAAAATACTAACAAAGTGAATTCACAACGCAGTAAAATGATTTTTCACCATGATCAAATAGGATTCATTCTAGTGATGCAAGGATTATTCAGTACACACAAATCAATAAATGTGATACACATACCAGGAGAAAATATGACCTGTAAAATGGTAAAAAATATTTATAATGCATTTATCTGACAAGCTGTTGACATTCAGCATATACAAGGCACTCCAAAACCGCAAAAGCAAGCAATTTGTTTAAAAAATAGACAATAGATCTAAAAGGACATTTCTCAAAAAAAGACATACAAATGGCCAACAGGTATATGAGAAGAAAAAAAAGCTCAGTAGTACTAATGACCAGAGAAATATAAATTAAAATCACAATCAGGTATTACCTTATCCCAGTAAGATTAACTAATATCAACAGTTTAAACATAACAACTGCCACTCAAGATGTAGAGAAAAAAGAAACTTCGTACACAGTACAAATGCAAATTAGTACAGTAATGGAAAAACAGTAATGATGCTCCTTATAAAACTAAAAGTAAATGATCATTTGACTCAGCTACTACTACTACTGGGTGCATATCCAAAGGAAATGAAATCAGAATACTGAAGTGACATCTGCATTCCCTTGTTCATTTGTGATAGCCGAAAATGGAAACAGAATATGTGTCCATCAACTAATGAATTGTTCAAAAAATGCAGTGCATATTCCCAGTGAGGAATACTATTTAGTCATACAAAGAATGAATCCTGTCATTTGAGATAACATATAGATGACCTGGAGATCATTAGGTTAAGAAAAATACATCTGGCCCAGAAAGCAAGCGCCACATGATCTTACTCACATGTGGAGTCTAAAAAGCTAATCTCACAGAAGTTGAGAGCAGAATGATGATTACCAGGGGTCAGGGACAGTAGAAGCCTGGGGATTAATGGGGAAAGATTGGTCAATGGGTACTGTTAGATAAAAGTAAAAGTCTCAGGAACCCTATTTCACAATATGGTGACTATAAATAGCAATTATGCACTGTATATTTCAGAAAGCTAGAAGAAAGTATTTTGAAAGTTCTCATTAAAAACAAATGCTGTTTGAGGAGATAAATGTTTAGCCAAATTTAAACATTATGCAATGCACACATGTATCAAACATTATGTGGTATCCTACTGTCTTAGTTACTTTTCATTTGTTTCTGAGACAAAACACCCGACATCCAAAATTAGGGAAGGAAAAGCTTATTTAGCTTACAGTTTTTTGGAGGTTTCAGTCCATAATCAGCTGGCTCCAAGGCAGGGTGGCATGGCACTAGGGCAACACTTCAAGGCAGCAGCCAGAGCAAAAAGAGCCAGAGTAAAAGGGGGCAAGAGCAAGCCTCTTCTCCTCCCTTATATTGTACACAGGACACCCCCTCCCTCCAGGGTGGGTGTAGCTTCACACACATCCTTGCCTTCCTTTGCACAGGATGAGGACATTTACAAAGTCAGAACCCTGGCTCCCTGCTGAGTCTCTGGGTTAAACTTCTGACTTTGTCAAACTGACACACTGAACAGGTAACTGCTTGTGCTCTACACCCCAGGATGTAGAGCTGCTGAGTTACTTAATTAAACTTCTAGACTTCTCAAGTTGACACAATGTATAAACCATGACATCTACTAAGATTTACTTCTTTTTGTGTATAAGTTAACAATAAAAAAATTTAAAGTAGCTGGTAAAATTATTTAGCATTTATTTTGTTTAGATTTTTGCACGTTTATTCATTCTAGGTTTCCTTTGTTTCAAAATGTTCAGATGAGAAATTTAAAAAAATACATTGTCTAGTATCCAATTTTGAATTGAAGGGTAGAAGAAACTGTTTTCTCATTGTCTTCTATAGTTACAATAAATATCTTCTTTGTTGCTTCAAAGGAAAATCATTGTTGGCTTGGAATATAATCATAGAAGCATACGATGTGTTTTAGGTCTAGTGTCTAGGAAGTGTACTTACAAGATGGAGACCAAATAACCAAGGAATTAAACATTATACCAGCATGATTCTTTTATTTAACCATAAAGCCAGACCATGTCCTTACTGGGAATTTTAGGATTCCCATTGCAAATCTGGGCAAGGTTGGACAAGAAACAATGACGCAGGTTAGGTTGACCAGTGTATGGAAAAGGAAAAAGGTGAAATGTTCTCTCTCTGTCTCTGTTTCACCCTCTCCCTCGCTCCCCAACCCCTCAGATTCTGAAAGTCTTGAATCTGAATGGAATTCAGAAGGGAATGGCCTGACCTGGTCTGGAGAGACGGGAGTGGACAGGAACCTGGTATTTGAGAACTTAGTTTCTTTGCCTGTTATGGGAGGTCACTGAGACCTTCGGTGTCAACAAGACATACACTTCTAGGTCACATATGTTACCGTGACTTCGTTATTTGTTTTAGGAAAACTGTGAAAAAGATAAGACTATATACCAATAAATAAGTTCACTGATTATTTCAGGAAGTTCTCACTGATCAATTGGCCAGAGTCAACAATTTGCTTAGCAGAAGAAATGGTTTGCTTATCAAATGACTTCCTAATCAAGATTCATTTCTAGATTCTCGCCTCTGTATTCATCATCCCTAAGCTGTTAGGTCACAGACTGTCAAATTCCCACTTTTCCACCTTCAGTACAAGGCCTTAAATCAATTAAGTCAAGACCTCAATGCCCACAGATACCCTGCTTTGAATTTTTTCCTTCTAAGACAGAGGCTGTTCAGATGTTATTTTCCCTTACTGTAGGGAGGTAGAATAAACACAGCTTTGTTTTATGAACAGATCATCTGCTAATATTTGAGAGAAGTCAGCAGAGGTCTCTGCCTGCACTTGCTGTGAAGCAGGACAGGAATACTACATCCCCTCAGATAATGCCAAAGGGCTGGCAGTGCATGGCAGAGGACAGCCATGTCATGTGGTTTGTTGATGTCTGGCAGGTCAAAGGCAGTAGAGATTGAATAACAAAGACACCAGCAGGGAAGCATGGAGGTGAGGGGCTTGCCCCTGGGAGCACAGGGTGGCTGACCGCATCCTGGGAAGCCTCAGAAAGAGTTGAAGGTCATTTGAGAGAAGGGTGTGAGTGGTTGCTGATTTCTGTAATTAGGAAAGAACTTGAGTATAATAGTTTGGGTGTACAAAACAAAATGTGCCCTCATTTTGTAGTCATAGGCTGATGAAACCAGGAGCATATTGGTTATATAAAATCATTGGGTTATGATTGGAGATTTTCTTTCCTATATAAATTATGGCTTACTTTTCTTTCATTTAATGGGCTCTGCACATATTTTGAAAATGCAAAATGAAATCCTTTCAGCATGGGGTCATTCAGATGGCACTAGAAATCATAGTACATATACGATATTTAGAAAAAAATCTATAAATTGCATTTAGGCATTTTTATTTGCTTAGCAGAAAATTAAATTCAATCTGCACAAATTGACTGTACCCTGCTTGCAATAAACTGATTTTTAAAGCACAGAAGCAGTAATAGGCAATATGGCAATAAGAAGCTCCAAGTATCTCTTTCTGCATCCTTATCGGTAAGTATTAGAAACCAGAATCAAAACAAAACTTGAAATGTTCACAGTGAAACTGTATTTTAAATTAAGGGACTCACAATTTTCAAATCAGCATTGAGATTATTGGCTCAAAAATAAATCAGTCACAAAATGAAAAGACAACCCACAGAGTGGAAAAAATTTAACCAATAGTCCTTTAGACAAAGGACTTCTATCTAGAACATAGAAATAATTTTAAAAAAGCAGGTCCCCCAAATTCAAAGACCCAATCAAAAAATGGGCATCGGAGATGAATGCACACTTCTCAGATGAAGAAATACAAATGATAAATATATATAGAAAAAATGCTCAACTTCAGTGATAATTCAAGAAATGCAAATTAAAACAACACTGAGATTCCATCTCACTCCAGAAAGAATG